>LR752368.1:69899-90290 GCA_902729485.2 Mus minutoides | reverse complement strand
ATTTTTTTTTATATTTTCTTTATTTACATTTAAATTTTTATCCCCTTTCCTGGTTTCCCCTCTGAAAACCCCCTTTCCCCTATTCCCTCCCCCCTCCCCTGCTCACCAACCCACCCACTCCCCCTTAATGTCCTTGGCATTCCCCTATACTGGGGCATAGAGCCTTCACAGGACCAAGGGACTCTCCTCCCATTGATGTCCGACTAGGCCATCCTCAGCTACATATGCAGCTGGAACCATGAGTCTCTGTGGTTGGTGGTTTAGTTCCTTGTAGCTCTGGGGTACTGGTTAGTTCATATTGTTGTTTCTCCTATGCGGCTGTAAACCCCTTCAACTCCTTAGATCCATACTCTATCTCCTTCATTGGGGACCCTGTGCTCAGTCCAATGGATGGCTGTGAGCATCCATTTTTGTATTTGTCAGGCACTGGGAGAGACTCTCAGGAGTCAGCTATATCAGGCTCCTGTCAGCAAGCACTTGTTGGCATCCACAATAGTGTCTGGTTTGGCGATTTTATATGGGATGGATTCCCAGGTTGGGCAGTCAATGGATTGTCATTCCTTCAAATGAATCCTCTGCTCCAAACTTTGTCTCTGTAACTCCTTCCATGGGTGGTTTTGTTTTGTTTTGATTTTGTTTATTTTTTTGTTTTTCGAGACAGGGTTTCTCTGTATAACCCTGGCTGTCCTGGAACTCACTTTGTAGACCAGGCTGGCCTTGAACTCAAAAATCCGCCTGCCTCTGCCTCCCGAGTGCTGGGATTAAGGCGTGCGCCACCACGCCCGGCTTCTTCCATGGGTGTTTTGTTCCCCCTTCTAAGAAAGACCAAAGTATCCACACATTGGTCAGCCTGTCTTCTTGAGTTTCATGTGGTTTGTGAATTGTATCTTGTATCTTGGGCATTCTGAGCTTTGAGGCTAATATCCACTTATCAGTGAGTATATACCATGTGTGTTCTTTTGTGATTTGGTTAATTCACTCAGGATGATGTTTACTAGTTCCATCAATTTGCCTAAGAATTTCATGAAATTATTTTTTGTTTGTTTGTTTGTTTGTTTGTTTTCTTTTTTGGTTTTTCGAGACAGGGTTTCTCTGTATAGCCCTGGCTGTTTTTAATAGCTGAATAGTACTCCATTGTGTAAATGTACCACATTTTCTGTATCCATTCCTCTGTTGAAGGACATCTGTGTTCTTTCCAGCTTCTGGTTATTATAAATAAGGCTGCTATGAACATAGTGGAGCTTGTGTCCTTCTTATATGTTGACGCATCTTTTAGATATATAATCAGTAGTGGTATAGCCAGGTCCTCAGGTAATACTATGTTCAATTTTCTGAGGAAATGCCAAACTGATTTCCAGAGTGGTTGTACCAGCTCGCAATCTCACGAACAATGGAGGAGTGCCCTTTCTCCACATCCTCACCAGTATCTGCTGTCACCTGAGTATTTTATTTTAGTCATTCTGAATGGTGTGAGGTGGGAAGCTCAGGGTTGTTTTGATTTGCATTTACCTGATGAATAAGGATGTTGGACATTTCTTTAGGTACTTCTCAGCCATTCGATATTTCTCAGTTGAAATTTTTTCTTTGTTTAACTCTGTATCCCAATTTTAATAGGGTTATTTGATTCTTTTGAATATTTGTAGGGCCAGGATCTTTGTAGTCCTTAATATGTGATTCCTCAAAAATAAAGAATATTCAAGTCTCTTGAACAATCACTTCATTTTGCATTCTTGTTTTATTTACTCTTTCTTGAATTCCACCTTTTTGCATTAAGAATAATATTCTATACCTCTAGAAAGTTCTGATCTACCAGGGGAGTAATTTTCAGATTAAATATAATTAGTTACCAAATTAAATTGCCTACTATAAATTGTTTTTTATAAATAAACTATTTCATATATATATATATATATATATATATATATATATATATATATATTCATTTTAGTTGTCTATGGAATAAATATTTATGTGCTGTCTTGCAATAATCTTACCAGGAAGGCACATGTAACCATTGCCATGTCTCTCATTCTCTCTTTGTCTAGTCTTGTTCAATCTTTACACCTTATTGTTGATCTTTGCTGGAGACCAAGGCCCAGAATTACTACCTACATGAAGTTCTCACCTTCTAGAAATGACTCACATGTGACTTAGTAGTGGTGAATCTCAAGCAATTCTTCAGAAGACTGTTCAGAACTCTTAGTAGTTTGATCATATCTGCCCATATTTGGATATGGGTATACTATGGTTCTTAGTATACAATCTCACCTAAATAAGTTGCACATACCACTTTCAGGTTTTGTTTCTAAAGTTGTTTTGGGTATATTTGCAAGATAGCCACCTGTCTATAAAGGGTAAGACAGAAATTTTAGATTTTTAAAAAAATCATTTCTAATATTTCCTGTGCACATGGAACATGTTTATCATTATTTTATTAGCTATTATTCATTATTTAACTCTAATTCTACTCAGCCATTTGCCAATTGTCATGTAAATAATTATTCCATCTATGAGCAACCAAGTTTAGTTTCCTCTAAAGCTTTAATTTTTCATATTTCCCTTAGTCACTAAGACATCTAGTATTATTTTGAGTATAGTGGGGTAGCAAATATGACAATCTTAAGTATATTTATTCAGTTTTTATATGAAAATAAGGGTACTTATTTAATAGTGTTGTTTGAAGAATAAGTGAAGCAATCACATAAAATAATTAGTGTTTAGTACATTTGAACAATGAATAAATAATATTTATTATTTGTAGATGCTAAAAGATTCACTCTTAGTTAAACTCAGTGTTATAATGTGACAGAAATAAATTAAAGAGCATGTGTGTAAATAAAGCATATGTATTCAGATGCACTCACAAATAATATTGTTAGATACTTTGCATTCAGGAGAGAAATGTGTTTAGAATAAAAAAGAATAAAAAGTAATTCATTGAATTACTTGGAGTGGTTTTATTATTTCTTTAAAAAACAAAAAGCTAGAAATATTCATGACTGTAAAATCCTGAGTAATTTATAAAGTCCAATATTTTAACATTTAAATTAGTGTGGGACATTATATGATTTTATTGGTTAGTATAGTGGTGCATATAACAAGGTAAGTATAAAACAGCAAAAATGAAAGGAAAGACCCAGCTGAAGATATAGAATTAAAATCATAAATACAGTGTTTTAGAACAGTTTGCCTATGCTGCTTTCCAAATGCCAGAGTTACTGGGGATATAGTACAGATGGTATAATGATATGGCTACAGTTTTATATTTATATACTCTTTGAAAGGGTGATATACTATGTCATTTTTGTAAACATATACTATTTTTATACCATTTATGTGTTTCACATATTGATCACATTTTCACATGTAACCAAGTCTTGTAATGCCTTATTACTTCTAGTACTTTAAAGATTTCAGTTTATACAAAAGTTAATTATGCCAAAGTTATTTATGGAGACTCATTTTTACTGGGAAAATTCACCATCTTTCTCTTTGCTAAAATCTATAGTATACATGTCAATGTGTCATCGGGATGCAAATTCTAAGATGAAGATTAATATAGGACAAGATTATTGAAGTGTGTTCTCAGTGACAAGACTCTAGTCAGATTAATAATGAAACTGTAAAACAGTACAATAAATATGATATGGGTTGATTTAAACTATGGTATCATTTGCATTTTATAAATACATTAAGAATTAGGGGCATATTGGGTAGGTTTTTTTTTTTTTTTTTCCTTCATGGACTTGATATTGGACATAGGTTATACTTAGATAAGGCTTGTGACCTCACATGAACCAATTGTTATTTTCCATAAAGGTATAATATTTTCAGAGAAAATGAAAAAAAGTCAAAGCATTCAGAATAAACCTTTCTTAATATTACTTGAAGATAGAAAATAGATATTTGAAAGATGAGGACCATTCTATATCTCAGACTATAATGGATATTCTAGGATGTTACTCATGTGTGCCCTTTGGACTGAATCCATACTTATTCCTTGCATTACATTAAAATAATGATAATTTAGTCCCACTTGCGAAATTTGAATAACACACTTCAAACTTCTTATTTCTTCATTAACAAATAACTATGTCACATTTAACTTTTGTTTCATTTACATGATGAATATGGGGTGTTGGTTTGAAAAATATAAACTTTATTCTGCAGTAGGTCTCAGAGCACCCACTGATGTATATCACTCCTACCACGTCCTATCCATTCTTTCTGTATTTCAGAACAGTAGTAGTTGATATTGATTGTGTAGAACTACAACTCTATTTATGGATAGAAATATTTCATTGTCTGGTATCTTGTATGAATGAAATGACAAAAGTGAGCTAACAGGATATTCATCTCCCTCTTCCTCATGATGGTGAGTAACAGGAACAGTTCTTTCATACTATTGCTGTAGTAATCTACCCAACCTCACGTTATGCACTATAATGTGAGAGTATAATCCAAATAAACCCTTCGTGACAGGATACTTTGTCACAGATACAAAATAATAACTAAGATAAGGACACTAGATTTCATCTACCAACCTTGCACTTTATTTTCTAAAATGACATGGTGGCTAACAGGTTAGAAAATAATCAAGAGAAGCCCCATGTTTCAACCTGTTGTCTATTTTATTATTTTCTTAATTCAATGATGTTCAGTGCTATTCTTGTTGGGGAAGGGTCACTTTTCTTCTCTTCCTATATCTTGGGTCAAGGAGTATAATGTGATTAGTAACAGTCATGAAGTAAACTAAGTAAAAATTTTGCATTATTATCTAGGGAACAAGTTCTTAGCAGGAACCTAGGAACTCTAGATCTTCAAAAACTGGATTATAAATAGAATCAAAATTGTCTAAGTATACATCAATAGAAGTACTCTCCTCTGCTCTTTCATTATGAATCTAGGTATTCCACCAACTAAGAATTAAACACCATATATTAAACTAGCCATATATGCAGGAAATTTTCCATATATCAAAGGGAAGGAGATTCTTCACATATACCCTCTACAAGTTAACCATGCAATGCATCTTCAATTGTCTGTTGGGTTTATCAAGTTCTTGTACTGTAGACTAAATATTCTCTAGGCATTTTTTTAGTGTTTTTTTTTTCCAACACATATAATAAACAGAAATTCATTCAGAATGATTCACCTTGTTCTGGATGAGTCATTTCTACTTCTTGGTAGAAAGGGACTAATATCTGTTACTCACTGGCTATTAGTTTTCTCAGTCAAGTTTTCTATTAGGAGATCATTGTTGCTCGTTGGTTGACAGGTTCATCATTAGTTATATCTAAATGAGCCATCTTAGTTCACCCCAGTAAAAATGTCAAGTTTCAATGTTGTACCATTCCCAAACTATCATGATAGCATCTATTTTAAGTGACAAGATCTTTATTGCCAGCCAAGTCATGATCTACATCCAATGTCACCCTATAGTGTGCATTACCTAACACAACTCCTAATTTGGGTGGTCATAAGTTGTATTCCTCTCAAAATAGATTTTGAGATAGAGATTTGTGTGTAGGCAATTTATTAGAGTGTTCCCAGGAACAGCAACTGTAAAGGACTGGGGAAGCAAGCTCATTCATGGGAGAATAAATTGCAAATCAAGAGCAATAAAAGCCTCAGTGGATTTCACATGGAGTTCTGAGGCCAGGCACTCTTTCCAGGACTAGGAGAGAACCTAAGGAAATTGTACCTCAACAAAAATCAGTATGAGATAAGACTCCTTGGAGGCATCCATAACCTGGGACAAGATATCTTACTGTGACCACAGATAATTGTGGTAAAATAATTTGGCTGTGATTTGCCAACAGGAAATACTTCTGGCAAGGCAAGGAAAGAATATTGGTTATCCTAAAATATTGCTTACACACCAAACTACAGTATCCAGTAAAGTCTCAGTGCTAAAAGCTGGTAAAAGAGTTCCAAATCTCCAAAATACTTATTTGAGTATAGAAATGTATTACTTAAATATTTTTTCTTAGTTTATGAATAGGCTCTGTTATGAAGAAAAAAAACTTTCCATATGAAGTTTAGTGTTGATGTGGCAACTATATAGGCAAGACACATCATTTTAAAATTTGTTCGAATAAAATTTCTTCAATATTTATATTGCCTAACTATTAAAGCTAACAAGCTGAAGGTCCCAAGTAAGGATGCCTCAATCTCACTTGGGAGGGAGAAGAAATCAATCACGGGTGGGGTGGGGTGTGGTGGGGTGGGGAGGGAACCTGGGTGGGAACGGTGACAGAGAGGAAATGACAGGAACATGATTGGGTATTAAGTGAGGGGAACAGTAATGAAGCCCTGAGGTCCAGCAGAAAGAATATACCTGACACCTGGGATGTATGAGACTTTCCAGGCTCACAAGGAGGGACCTTAGATGAAATGCTCTACAGTGGGGAGAGGAAAATTGAAGGGCCCATCTCCAGCAGAAAGACAGGGCATCAAGTGAGGGTTTGGGTTGCCATCCCACAGTCAAAAACCTCTGATTCAGATTTGTTCCTGTCTGAAAGAACTGCAGGGCCAAAAATGGAGAAGAGTCTGAGGAAAAGGAGGTCCAGTGACAGACCCAAATTGGGATCTAGCTCAAGGGCAGGCCCCAGGGACTGACACTCCTACTGATGATATGGTGTACTCACTAAAAGGGGCCTATGATGACCAGCCTCCAAAAGACCCAGGAAGCAGCTGAACAAGTCAGATGTAGATATTTCTACCCAAGTAATCGAGAGAAGCTGCTAACCCCAGTGGTTGAATTAGGGAAAAGCTGGAAGAAGCTGAGGAGGAGAGCAACCCCATAGGAAGACCAGCAGTCTAAACTAACCTGGACCCCTGAGATCTCTCTCAGACACCGAGCCACCAACCAGGGAGTATACACCAGCTGATATGAACCCTGCAATAGATATAGTGAAGAGGACTGCCTGATCTGGTCTTAGTGAAGATTCACCTAACCCTTGAGAGACTTGAGGCCCTAGTAAATGGGTAGGTCTGGTGGAATGAGGAGGATTTGGGGACATCCTCTTGGAGATTGGAGTGGGAGGTGTGGGATGTTGAAGTTGGAGGGTGGACTGGGAGGGGCATAAGATCAGGAGTGTAAAAAAAAAAAGATTAAAGAATAAGAAAAAAAAGGGCTTTGTGTTCATGAATTTGTAAGACATAAGCTGAAATTGTTATATATAAGCAAAGATCAGAAATGAACATCCTATGTAAGTAACCAAGCAAAATCATAATACCAGTGGGAGAGTACCCTGGACATATGGGGAAGTGTGCGAATTACTTGATAGTAATATGAACATATAACAACTATTTCTAGGCAAAATTTTAAAACACGATTTCTCATGTCATTTTGGAATAAGTCCAAAATTAGCCTTAATTACGAAGAGAAAATTTAAGAAAAGAATTGTTATTAAGCTTCTTATCTGTGAATAACATAATATGTGAGTAAGTAATTTTAGCCATACAGTAGCTTTTAAAAATACCTGAAGATTGAAAATCACGAGTATATGTTGAAAATCTAATTATCTATTACCAATATACAGGTCATTCCCATGGCTTTCTTTTTATCTTTTAATAAATTTTAGAAACCACTTGGACATTTTTGTACTATACATAGATATAGATGTAGATTTACACATTTTATGTAATTTTAGCATATTTTTAAGTTCTCCATTGTCCTAAAACATTTGATCAAATGGCTCCTGTCTTCCTGGTTTGTCATCTGATGGCTTTTCATAAAATATATCCTTTAAGAAATTGTAAATATGTCATCTAGAGAGATCTTTCCTAGAATGATACATATAGTGGTTTCCAGTGCTAATCCTTGTGGTTCATGTCTCTCTACTGTCATTATTTTCAATAAAAATGATTCACTGTCTGAGGGCCTGACCCAGAATCAAAACTGTTTATCACTGTCACTGTTGCTGGACAAGCCCACGGGCACTAGAGTTAAGACTTGTTATACAGAAAAGTTATACTTATCAAGAAAAATAACAATATTTCTTTGCATCCATCCAAAAATATTAATTAAAAAAATCAAACTCTACATGCTAATATTTTACCAAGTTGTCTATATATTCCTCATGCAGTTTGGATTTAAGCTCAAGACTCCTATAATTGTGACATGTCTTTCTAAAAAAAATTCAACTATTATTAATAAGGCAATTCCTAGATATTATGCTATTAGTATATTTTATATCTGATATATATATATATTATATATATAATTCATCAAAAATTTTGAATATAAAATTAATGTACCTATACCTCAAATGAGTTTAAAAGCTTGAAATTGTAAGCCATTTACAATGCAGAGGAAAATGCCATGACATTGCTCAGGACAATGAATTGTTTGGATATGCCTATCTACTGGGAATAAGTTTTATGTCATTCTAAAATATCACTGAATTCACAAATAATACCAAGTCATATGTGTGCCTGCATTCCAGTTTAGTTGTTAAATATGCACAGCTTCCAGGCATGATAACACACACTTCAAGTCTCAACTTATGTGGCTTAAGTAGGAAGATTGCAAACTTGAGAGCAACTTGGGCTGTATAGTATATATATATATTGTATATAACATTGAAAGAATATATGTATATGTATATGTATATGTATATGTATATGCATATGCATATGCATGTGCATATGCATATGCATATGTATCAAGCACATTATGGACAATAGTGATTCCTAGTAAACTGAACTATTATTACAACAATGTGAAAACTACCAAGGCTATTTTGCTAGACATTGATGATGTTCATTACAGCAAATAAGATTGCTTGAACAGAAAATCTGTAGTAGTGTCAGTCATTCTGATACCAAAACAGTCATAAAACATGTAATAGGCAGGAATCATATGGCTACTAGAATGCCAACTAGGATAAGGAGGGTCATATGAAATTTCAGACACTACCCAAATTGCACACAATTTAAAACATCTGTATCAACTATTTCTGGAAGATTTTTCTTTTCTCTTGTCATTGTTTGACTGTGAAGAGATAAATCATTGAACAAGTTTTAAGAATCTTCTTTATCCATTATAGAAAATAGTATAAATATTCTTTAAAATCTAGAAATAACACCAATATAAAATCTCTCAGAATTATTATTGGCTTTTTACCTACAGAAAAGAAATTAGTTTATCAAAACAGTTATTGACATTCCCAAATTTACCACAGAACTCCTCACAATGACCAGGGTGTATAATTGACCTGCATCCATCTATGAATTAATGAACTGATAAGATATGGCCACACACATACACATACACATACACATACACATACACATACACATACACATACACATACACATACACACACACACACACACACACACACACACACACACACACACATACACACATGCACATACACAGAGAGAGAGAGAGAGAGAGAGAGAGAGAGAGAGAGAGAGAGAATTCAACTATAAAATGGGAACGAATCCTGTTAGTTGAATCATCAGGAATAAACCAGGAAGGGACTAATACAAGTGAAGTAAGAGAATAGCAAGCTTTAGAGGATAATTCTCATAATCAAACCAATGTATGGAACATGAAACATGAATATAGAAACAGACAGAAAAATTGACACTATTGAAAATAACTGTTTACTACCCTGACATTTTTTAGAAACATGCTTTGTAGTGAAATAAACTAATAAACTCAGTAGAAACTGATATGCTTATGGAAAGAGGAGACTGGAGTAATGTTGGCTAAAACATAAGTAATTCCAGTGAAATTGAAAAATCTAAGTTTAGCAGATCTACCTTAGAAAATTATGATACATTGTATCTTGAATACCTTGTAAGGTGATAATAAATGTTAGCACCATCAAAATAGTAACTGTGGCCAGGCAGTGGTGGCACATGCCTTTAATCACAGCACTTGAGAGGCAGAGGCAGGCAGATTTCTGAGTTCAAGGCCAGCCTGGTCTACAGAGTGAGTTCCAGGACCGCCAGGGATATACAGAGAAACCCTGTCTCGAAAAACAAAACAAACAAATGAACAAACAAAAAAGAAAAGAAAAGAAAAGAAAAGAAAAGAAAAGAAAAGAAAAGAAAAGAAAAGGAACGGAACGAAAAGAAAAGAAAAGAAAAGAAAAGAAAAGAAAAGAAAAGAAAAGAAAAGAAAAGAATTGTGACTGAGTATAAATGGTCCTGTTCATTATAAGGTTTATTATACAATGTATACATACTTGAAAACCTCCTGTTACCTGACAGGACAAAGAACACAATACCTATCAATTTAAAACATTAAAAAATTTCATGGGTATTTTGTTTCCTCTTCACAGGAGGAATGAGGTATCCACGAGCTGGTCTTCCTTCTTGATGTTCTTGTGTTTTGCAAATTGTATCTTGGATATTCTAAGTTTCTGGGCTAATATCCATTTATCAGTGAGTGCATACCCAATGACTTCTTTTGTGATTGGGTTACCTCACTAAGGATTATATCCTCCAGATNAAAAAAACTAATCAACAAACAAAAAACAAAACAAACACCACCCTCTGTACACAAAAAACATAAAAAGTCAATTCAAATGAGTTTGTTTAATTCAGTTTTTAATATACATTATATTAATAAGATTTCTCCATTCTTGAAAATACATTGACATGTGTAATTCCTTCTATAAAATTGAAAATCAGCAGCATTTACCTAGTAGTTTCTTACTGCTGCAGAAGAGGTTATCACACAGATGAAATTTGAAAGAAAACGCATTGAGCATTTCACAGTTATCATCATTCCTCCTACTGCAATCAAAATAAAAAATAAAATAGTGAGCCACCTTTAAACACTTTCATTTTATAAAACATGATTTAGTTATTAGTACTTAATCTGTAAATCAAATGTTGCACAAAAAATTTATTTTTATTCAAAAAGTAAGAATATTACCTTCAAATTTAATCTTTAGAGTATTAGCAATGAAATTAAGGAGACATTTTTAATGGAATATTATTGCTATTTCCAGTTTATAAATGAAACAGAATCATGCTATACATTTGAACAAATATTTTGAAGAGGTATTTTTCCTTTTAGATTGATTAATTGTTAAATTCTAACATTTTGTAATAATATGGGTTTTTCCACATATGAAAATATGAAAAGACTTACTATTATTCGTGTCTTATGTCATATGATATATATCATATGATATATATCTACACACACACACACACACACACACACACACACACACACACACACATATATATATATATATATATATAGTCATTTATATATATTTGTCATATATATATGCAACCCTGAGTTAATTTGTAAACTTTAACACATGGGTTTCTCATTTAGAGGTTTAATTTCTTTATTCTTCTTGGTATAACTGTTAAACATGTTAAATTTAAAGTAGCATAAAATATTTTTATTCATTTAAAATGTATATTTATACTTGATATCTATATGTAGTTACACATTAATACAATAGAAGGCATTTAATCATTTTGAAGTTCATATTGATTTACTTCCCACATCCCTCAATTAAGATATCATGGATATTTTAGAACATGATTTAGTTGACTAAGGGTAGCTTTAAATTTCGAAAACGAGGTATGTAAGATGACAATTAAAGGTACTAAAGTTTTTCTGGCCAAAGAAGTCAAATGATGCTTCTAATAACCAACAGTCATGTGGAAAAATACACTATGCTATTCAGTAAATATTTACAGCTTCCATGTATCTAGCAGATCTTGGTAAAGATAATGACATTCATTATAAACCAGTTACTAGCTTACTAGTTTTAACTCTTGAATTTTTCTAGCTCTTTCTTCCCTCAGAATCTATCAAACTCTCAGAATGCATTGTCATTGTTTTGGTCCAAGGAGGAGTTATATAATTTGTGGAAACAACCATAACAATTTGTAATATTCTGTAAATAATCTGTGAGTAAAGGAATTATTTGTTCTAACTAGCCTCACATTCATGATGTTTTGTTTCCAAGCTGTAAGCCTAGATGGGCAGGTTTTAGACCCCTCACTTGATACTAAATCCTGCCTTCCTCTCCCTATTATCCAATCATAGGCTCTAGACTTTTATTAACTAATTAACTTTAAAGTTGGCAGCAAAGTTTACATAGCATCAGTTGGTGTATACAAGGAGATTCTTGCTCAGGGCAACCACATCTTGGGGGATTCAGTATTTAGCGTATGAATATATAGTAGCCCCAGACCAATCCCCAACAACAGCCAATGTATTTTTGTTGTTGATTGGATTTGGGCTCAATTGGTGACCTGAGAATAATTAAGTTAATTTTTCTGTCAGTAAGGATGGCTTCTGACTTATTCTAGAAGTAATTTCTACAGGAAGATTGACTTTAACTATCTAGTCTCTTAGATGGTAGATATTACATGGTAGATTACTGGTATATTACAGTATGAAGATGTGAAAGAACTTCCAGTGTCTAGATCAATATCACCACTTAATCACAGGCTTAAAGGGAAAAAATTAATTTTGTAAAACATAGTCCAATGTTGGCCAGGAGTCCAATGTTGGCACACTCCTTTAATCCCAGCACTTGAGAGGCAGAGGCAGGCGAATTTCTGAGTTTGAGGCCATCCTAGTTTACAGAATGAATTCCAGGATAGCCAGGGCTGTGCAGAGAAACCCTGTTTCAAACAAAACAAAACAAAACAAAACAAAACAAACAAACAAGCAAACAAAAAAAAAAAACATAGTCCAATATTAAGTATGCAGCCCAAAACAATCATGACCATTAATTTTTAATTTTATATTTTTATTGATCTTAGTAAAATAAATTATACTCAAGTTGGTTAGAGTTCAACTTTGTGATTACAAATGAAAAGCTGTGGGGGATACCAAAATATGCCAATAACATAGATAAAACCTTATGTACTTTTAATTCACTGACAACAAGTTTTTAATTATGGTAACAATACATTTATGTAAACTTAGAATTTCATTCTCATCATGAATATTTTTACCACAGAACATACTTAAAAGTCCTCACTTAAAATACTATAGCAGAAAGGTGAATTTTTTACACAGTTTATTTTATTTTTAACTATGCATGTATGTGCACATGAATACAAGTACTCTAATAGGTCAGAGATTAGACTGTAGAAACTGTAACTACAGATGAATGGGAGTCACTGAAATTGGTCTATGGAATCCAATTTAGGTACTCAAACCCACTCTGCATTATTAATCACTGAGTCACCTATCCAGAAGTTGGAGAGATGTATTTTCCTGCTGCATGTGTCCACTCAGCTTAACATTGCCTGTTGGATTTGTCCATAAGAATGACAATTGCTGAAAAAATGACTATACGAACAATGTCAATATGAGAAGCTAAATGTACCTGTATAGTAGATATGGACATGCAGGGAAGTAGTTACCCTACTATGCATATTAAAGAGACTGAATACAATTTGATAGCTGATCAAGTCCACCATTCTAGCAAGTAAATTGAATATTACACTTGTCTTTCTCTAGACAATAGTTTGTAAACATGTAGGAATATTGAGCAACTCGAGAATTATCAGGCTTGGAGAGAAACCTGACATTTTCAGTTCATAGGCCATCATCTTGATTTACATGAGATTGTCTTGCAAATAGTACCACTATCTAAGTGTGACACGGATTCTTCCATTAAACACAGCTATAGACTTATAATTTAAAATATGGATTCTACCAACTTAAAATCAGCTAGAATCAGAGTGTCATCAAAGTGCTCCAAATGGCCTTAAAGATTTGTCTGTGATGCTTCTTATTCACTAGTGGATAACAACAGTTACTCATAATAACTTATAACTATTAAAAAGGGAGAATGAAAAATATTTATATAAATACTGAAATTCTAATTACTGTATAAAAATTTGTAATTTCATCACTATTCCAATTTTAAAGCAATAAAAAGCCATAAACAACATTACCACTTAATTATAAATTGTATCTCCAAATATATGACCTTTTTCATCATATTATTCTTGGATGACACCTTTGATTCTCCACCTTTGCATTGCTTTATAATTTTGCAATATGCCAGGACATCATCCCACCTCCAACTTCTTACTCAGCTCCGAAAACAAAACAGAACAAAACAGAACAGCAATAACAACATCAAACACATTCTAGTCTATCCAGTTTTGCTATATAAGAAAACAAATCTCCAGGTGTGTGACACTTACATATGCACAAGTCTAGAAACGCTATTACATAACAGATAATGGGAAGGTGGTAAAGACTAATGGAATAAAAATAATGCTAGATGTATTTTATAAAAAAGCTTCAGGTTCTGAGGAGATGTCTCAGTGGGTAAACAGTTTGCATATCAAAGGGTATGCATAAGGGTGTCCTTATGTAATCCTAGTGCTGGGTACAGGAAGAGAAAAAGATAATGGCAAACCCTAGGGATGTGCTAGCCAACTAGTTGAATGGCCCAGGTTCAGGGAGAGATTCAACTTCAAAAAGTAAGGTGAAGAGTGATAGAGGAGGAAAACCTCCACAATAGGTGTTCACCTGCCTACACACATGTGCACACACACACACACACACACACACACACACACACACACACACCATGAAAATTCATTACAGTTAACTTCTAAATGATTCATAACACATTTTGGTTCATCTTTAAATTATGAATACCAAGAGTCCAGAAAACTCATCATTAATGACTTTGGGCCAATCCCAAAATGTCCAACAAAAGGACAACAATTTTTATGAGAAACTTTAAGTAAGGATATCAAATTCAAGAGAACAAAACACTCATGAAAGGAGTTACAGAGACAAAGATTGGAGCTAAGAGGAAAGGATGGACCATCCAGAGACTACCCCACCTGGGAATCCATCCCATAATCAGCCACCAAACCCAGACACTATTGTATATGCCAGTAAGGTTTTGCTGAAAGAACCCTGATATAGCTATCTCGAATGAGGCTATGCCAGTGCCTGGCAAATGCAGAAGGGGATGCTCATAGTCATCTATAGGATGGAACACAGGGCCCCCAATGATGGAGCTAGAGAAATTACCCAAGGAGCTGAAGGGGTCTACAACCCTTTAGGTGAAACAACAATATGAACTAACCTGTACTCCCAGAGCTCAAGTCTCCAGATGCATATGTAGCAGAAGATGGCCTGGTTGGCCATCATTGGGAAGAGAGGCCCCTTGGTCTTACAAACTTTATATACCCCAGTACAGGGGAATGCCAGGGCCAAGAAGTTGGAGTGGGCAGGTAGGGGAGCAGGGCAGGGGGGGGGGGATATAGGGAACTTTCTGGATAGCATTTGAAATGTAAATAAAGAAAATATCTAATAAAAAAAGTTTTAAAAAAAAGGGATATCAAGTTCAAAATGATATCTATGTGGGACTTAAGTACTTGATGACTGGCAAGAAATAGTAAATATGTTATATACCCCAAAGTACAAATAGTGATAAATATGAAGCAATGAAATGTAAGTTCGATTTTTAGCAAATAAATGATTATTTCCTCTTCACTCATACTGCAGATCCACAACTCAACATCCTGCCATACAAAGAATCAATAAAAATCACTATATAATTTTAATGTCACATAACTGTAGCTTTTAGACTTTTAATATATTTTGGTATATTTCATAACATTTTAAATCTCAAATTTATTTCTACACATTAAGCAAAAATGTTCTCATATAACATACATTATTGTAGATGGGCAAATGCCTCTGAATAGAACATTTCCATCTTCAGGTATTACAAATAAATAAGTTTTCTGCCGTTAAATATTTTGAGTGAGTTAAACCACAAGAAAATATTCACATATAACTGTTTTTAGCCTGAAAAAATAATCTCATTATTTTGGTCAAAGGAAATTGCTTTCTACTTTTTACTTTAAGATACAAAAAAGATATCTGAGATCTTGTTTTGATTTGTACTTTTGAAAAACTTAATTTATACATTAACTAAAATAATAAAAACTGAATGCTTCACATTTTAAAGAGACTGTTGATTAAGCAAAACATTTTTCATATGATTGTCTAAAGGATTTTGATATCAAATGAAACTAAAATATTTAAAGGAAACCTAGTTTTTCTTAGAACTGATACAAATATAATAAAAGTATTCAAAATTTAAATCACAGATTGCTAACCCAATAACTGTGGATAGCTGAAATTTCATGTATATTACAAGCTATTCATGAGACATCATAACCAAGTAAAACCCATGAACTATATAAAACAGCAAGACTTCTTTTGAATTTAGGCAAGACAGGACTTGAGCAATATGTATAGATTGGAGGATGAGGGTATAACAGTAAAACATTAAATGCAATAGTTTCAATGTATGATAGTTCTTCAACTTCTGTTTTACATTAAGAAATCTGAGTATTCTCCATGAAAACAAAGGCCTAATAATGGGGGAATTTTTTTTTAAAGAGCTGAAGTTGTATAATCTTTTATAAATGCCTATGCAGATATAAAATCACAAGCAACCTTGATCATATGATAGAGGTTTTGAGTTTAGTTAACTGAGAAGAAATTCATTTCTTCATCTCTATGGCAGCCTTGATGATTAACATTGGGTTTCTTTTTGTTGGGAGTGATACAGGATATGTAGTACTGGATCTTACTATGAAGACTATGATGGCCTCTAACTCACTGGGATCTGCCTGCCACTGCCTCCCTGAGTGCTGGGA
Organism: Mus minutoides; assembly: GCA_902729485.2. Taxonomy (NCBI): domain Eukaryota; kingdom Metazoa; phylum Chordata; class Mammalia; order Rodentia; family Muridae; genus Mus; species Mus minutoides. Next base: position 73,631 of record LR752368.1, on the reverse strand, counting down.
CTAAAGGCATGTAAGAATTTCCAGAGACATGATATAGGGTAGGTTCCCAGGAGTCAATGAGGGTGACCTTCACTGAGATGTCTAATAGTTGGGACATGGAACCTGAAGAGGCAATCTCCTGTGGCCAGGCAGGACCACCAATGAAGATATAAGGACACCAACCCACCCATGAATCTTTTGACCCAAAAGGGACTCTGTGAGGGAGGTTCTGGGATGGGGAGTAGTGTTTGGGATATAAATAAATAAATAAATAAATAAGTTAATTTTGAAAAAGCAGATAATCTCTTCAAATATTTTATATCCACAAAAATCAAAATGAAATAAAATAAAAGCACGTATCACCATTTCTTTAAAAATTAGATTTTTAAGAAAATTTGTATAATAATCATACCAGAGATTTCTCCCATGAGAGCATTATAACTTATAACAGTGTCTTTTTTAAAGATGTATTTATTTATTTACTTACTTACTTACTTTACTTTACTTTATGAGTACAATATAGCTATCTATGGACACACGAGAAGAGGCAATCAGATCCCATTACAGATGATTGTGAGCCATGTGGATGCTGGGAATTGAACTCAGGACCTCTGGAAGAGCAGCCAGTGCTTTTAACCACTGAGCCATTTCTCCTGCCCAACAGTGTGTTTATTTTGCAATTTCTACTAATGAGAAAGTTTTATGGCAAGGATTAAGAGTAAAAGGCCTTGCAGATTTTTGTTGTAATGTACACTGTTCTTGGTCATAAAATAATCAAGAATTGAAAAATATATGGATTGGTTGGGTTATTTTTCTCCTTATCATAGCAAGACATAAGAAAGTGATGCTGGTACCTCAGCAGGTCAAGTTATCCAACTCTTAGAGATGAGACACTTAATCTAAGATATGATGAACATTGAGCAAAATATCAGTGTGTTCAAAACATACTCAGTATAAACATTTGTTTTGAAGGCAGATGTTTCAATCTTTCAAACACCTTCCATTTTATTACAAACACCTACTTGTTAATGATTTCAGGCTCTGCATGTTTTGCTTTAAGGAAGTTCATTAGAGTTGATGTATCATTGTGTTTATATTACCAGTGTGGTCTCAGTGATATTAGTCTCTGGTGCTATTTTTTGTAGCCTTGGGGAAATATTCAAACTGGAAAACATTTCTGCAGATTGCATTGATTGCCTATTAATAATAGATAGCATTGCATAGGAAGTAGAAGTCAAAGCAGTAGACAAATTTGGTCATGTCCTGTAATGCTTCTTTAACACATCTGCTGAAATCTCATGCATGCAGATTGTATTTAATAAATGTGAAGTGATTCATGACCAATTCCTTTGCTAATAAGTCACTTTTGATTTCAGATGCCAAGTGATTCACTTCATCCTTTTTCTTTCATCTCAGAATAATAACTATTATTATATAATTACTACTAAACAATAATTTTCTAAACTTGGTTCATTTAGATAAAATAAAATATAATATTAGAATGTCAGACAAACTGTAAACTTAAATCTCTTATTTCAAATAATGCTTGTTTCTTTTAATGTCATAAGAGAAAAATCTATTTTCCTGAAATAATAAGGAAAATATGGTCTTAAGTACTTTTGTTATCTCTTAATTTTTCAAAAGAGAATGCTTTGGAAAATAATACTATATTTTACAGCTCCATAAACATACTTTGTAAATTTAATTTTATATTAAAAATTTGTACAGTTATATGTATATCTGGGCATGTTAACCTGACAAACTATGCTAAAGTTACATACAAATCTTGCTAAATATATTTGAACTTAAAAAAAATCTAGAGTATAATTCTAGGGATTTTTACTGTGAATGAGAGGTGTTATCATTGATATGTGATTGGTATTTTTTTCCTAATAAAACACATATTGTCATTTTAGCCTTGCATAACACAATCTCCATTCCTACATAATACTCAGACTAGTTAGATAATTCGCATGATAAAAATGGTTGCCAGAAACTCTGAGGACAATGGATGCTACTTAAAGTGGAGAAGCAGACCCTGAAAGTTATCATCTGACCTTCACACATGTGTCGTGGCATATTTTGCCTGCACACATACATACACAAACATGCAAGTACAATTAAAAGATTTAGCTACTCTTTATTTAGCTAATTTGATTTTGAATTTAGAGACACAGCATAACAGGAAACTCGTGATGAATCATTAATTCCTTTATAGCTAGCATTTTCAGCATTTTTTGTAAGACGCAAATTGCATTAGTCTCTCCAATGTTCTATTGGATGCCTCAGGCATCAGTTCTTGAAAAGAGAATTTCATCAAAAAATGGAATCTTTCTCTTATCACAGATAATACATTTTAAAAATCAACACATTTAAGCTTTTATCTGAAAAAGTAAAATATAAGCTATTTCCCAGAGAAAAAAAGAGAGAGAGAGAGAAAGAGAGAAACTGAAGCAAGATTCCTTTACTGAAGAAAACTACAGGGTAGGTGATACTTTGTCATCTTGTTAGGGGAGCTCCTCTAGGCAGAATGTCCTTTCCAATTACATCAAGCCTGAGCAAAGGTCAACTATTGCAAATCCATTCAGTGTAGCAAAAGGAAACAGGTTACTACAGACCTTTATAATTGTTATTATTTGAACAAGTTAAAGAACAGACTTAGCCATATAGTTTATTGGAAAAAAATCACTGACAAATTTATAACTAAACACAAATATCTTTATTAACTACCAAAATGCAATTCGAAGCCTGATAACAACTTTCTATTTTAGTTTAAAAACTAAGGCAAGGTAGCTAAATACATACATGGATCAAACTCAAACATTTCATAGAATCCATGCTCTACAGATCAAGATCTTCCTTTGCTTCAGTTCCTCTATTGCTAAATCCCACCATCAGTTCTCAGCCCACTTTTCATGTAGCATCTCAAATCTCTTCATTCTTGAGCCATGTGATTTGGCCTTCTTTACTCTATGGTCTATAGAACAAAATCCCTATATAGAAGCTGGAACATCTTTAAAGAGGTCTGGAATCACTACTTGCATTACAAAATTTACTATTCTTCAAATTACGTAACGGTCATAGGAAGCCTGCAAAAACTATGTCTGTGGGGAGGGTCTGCATTCTGCAACTGAGAATAACATTTGATCTCATTTACTCACAGATTTTAAAGTAATAGCTGTCTCCTGAGAGGCTCTGCTAGTGCCTGACAAATACAGAAGTGGATGCTCACAGTCATCCATTGGACTGAGCAAAGGATCCCCAATGAAGGAGCTAGAGAAAGGACCTAAGGAATTGCAGGGGTTTGCAGCCCCATAGGAGGAAGAACAATATTAACTAACCAGCACCACCTATGCCCCAGTGTAGGAGAATGCCAGGGCCAGGAAGTGGGAGTGGGTGGGTTGGTGATCAAGGGAAGAGGAGGGAATGTCGGAGGAGGTTTTCAGAGGGGAAACCAGGAGGGGAGATAACATTTGAAATATAAATAAAGAAAATATCTAATAAAATATTTTCTAAATGCCTATTTTAGCCAAGGTATTAAGTTAAGAACTTAGAAAGATATCAGTCCCCTATCTGATTTAGGATTGGTAAAGATCCTTTCCCAGTCCATTGGTGGCCCTTTTGTACTGTTGACAATATCTTTTGTCTTACAGAAGCTTTGCAACTTTATGAGGTCCCATTTGTCAATTCTTGATCTTACAGCACAAGCCTTTGCTGTTTTGTTCAGGAATTTTTCCCCAGTGCCCATATCAT
>LR752368.1:26095-69808 GCA_902729485.2 Mus minutoides | reverse complement strand
GGAACTTTCTGGATAACACTTGAAATGTAAATGAAGAAAATATCTAATAAAAGTTGAAAAAAAAAAGAATAAAAGAGTATATACATTCAAAAAAAAAAGAACTTAGAAAGATAAACATACACAAAAGAACTATTTCCTAAACACATTATTTTTTGTACATTACAAACATATACATGAAAAAAAAATTGAAGATGAAATTAGAGGTGAAATAAAGACAAGTAGATCAACTGAAACACTATGAAAGCCTCAGCCAGAATAACTACATGACTGTCAGCAGGTGATATTTTAGGTGACCTTTAAAGAAAAAATATAATATTGATGGATCTAAAGAGTAATGTGTAGAGAAAAAAAAAAAAAAGATCAATGATGAAAAAAATCACAAGGTAAAAGAGCCTGAGAAGAATAATGGAGTTTAAGTCTATGGAACAGAAAGCCATCAGTGTTTGGAATCCGGGATGTCTATAGGGATGAGCTCAAATAAGTGAGTCACAGGTAGAATGGTTCAAAACCATGGGGAAACTTGAATTGTAGTACAAATATATGAAACTCCATGTCAAATGGATGTGAGTCAAGAGGTTTACTTAACTAGAAATATCATAATATCCTGTGATGTCAATTGTCAAAGCAAACCTACACCTGCTGTTTACTTCTTGATACCACCATTCCAGTCAATTACCACATTTTGACTTATTAAATCTGAAAGTCAGTTTGATTCACTTCTTAAAGAAGCTTCCCCTCTTTTTAAAAATATGTATTTTGTTTCTAAAGATAAGCTATGCTTAATTTCCATTTTCCTTCTTTGTAATCCTGTTACATAAACTTTAATGATTCCAATGTGATAACTATCTTTTAAAGCCCATCTGTTGTTTTTTAAGAAAAATCCAATCATTCAATTTTACTAATGAAGGCTGTGAAGCCAGACGCTGGGGTGAAAGCCTGAAAGCTCAGAGAAGCAAAGAAAGCACCAAGGTGTCCTTCCTTCTCAGCCCATGTCCCAAAAGGAAGCCATCCTTCAGAGTTAGAGAAAGAACTGTGGGACCTGAAGGCGCTTGCAACCACATAGGAAGAACAACAATATCAACCAACCAGAGATCCCAGGGTCTAAACCACCAAGCAAAGAGTATACATGGAGGGAGCCATGGCTCTAGCTGCACATGTAGCAGAGGATGCCCTTGCATCAATGGGAGAAGAGGACCTTGGTCCCGTGAAGGCTTGATGCCCCAATGTATAAGGATGCAAGAGCAAGGAGGCAGGAGTGGGTGGGTGGGTAGGGGCACACCCTCATAGAAGCAGGAGGAGGGGGATGGGATAGGAGATTCTGGGGGGAATCTGGAAAAGGGATATATTTGAAATGTAAATAAATAAAATGTCTAATAAAAAATATATCATCACAGATACAACAGAAAACTCTCCTCCACAGCATCTCAAAATCCCTCAAACCCCATGTCCCTTCTTTTTATTTCCTGTGTGTCTATCCTTCTGACTTCCTCTTACTCTCTATGATTTTTTTTCCTTTTTTTTTCCCTGTCAGCTGGTTGTTTGTTCTGCCTCTTGAACTATGGTTTGCTTTATTTAACCCTGTCTATAACACACAATACGTGAATTAAAGGTGTGTGCTAGGGTGAGCCACAACACAATTAGAAACAGATTTTTTTTTTTTCCAACAAACATCACAATCTCAGGGTTCACAGTGTGATCAAATATCCTGCAGCAACTATCTCCTTCATTTGACATGAATTCATGAGTAATTTATTTTTGGCCTTTGTTATTTGCCCGGTTACTCTTGGCTATTGACTTCTAGATGTTTAAAATAATTTGTTTGATGGGATTATCAGAACTTGGTAGAATATGCGTCACTTTTGCAGAATATAAACCAAGTAAACAAGAAAATGAAGTTAGGCATAATTGTTAGATGGTTACTGCTTTATCATAGGGATTGTGCGAGGATAACATAAGAAGATGAACAAAGAAGTGAAAAGAAGAGAATGAAATGAAGAAAGAAAGAGAGAGAAAGAGTGAGCTGAAAGCTTGGGACCCATGTAGAAGTTGTCTTGTTCTTTCTTCATAGTCTCATGCTCCCAGAAATAAGACTCAGACTCAAAGTATATTTAAAAATACCTTGGTCATATTGCTAGGCTTTCTCTTATTAGATCATAACTAATATAACCCATTTATTTTAACCTACATTCTGCCATGTAGATGGTTACCTGTGCTCAGGTTCCATGCACACATCATATCACATCTTCCTGTCAAATCTCCCAGAATTCTTTCTGCCTCCTGGATGTCCCACCTTCTATTCTACCCTTTCCTATAGGCCACAGTTTTTTTTTTTTTAATTGACAGATGATGTATCCATATAATACACAAGAAATTATTTCTATACACACAGATATGAAAAACTTTACATTGGAAATAAATGTAATAACTTGAAGAAAGCTTGCATAAGCAACTGTAATGGTATTTTCTTTTCACATATTTGGAGTATCTACTGGAGCATCTACTTCTCTCTATGTTTATAAACCAAAAACCTATTACCTAGAAATGGGGGATGTTATTTCTTCTGTTATAAAAACTTAAAAATTGTCTTTCAGTATTTTATGGGCTCTGAGACCATAAAAACCTTGTAAGAAACTAAGAGAGTGAGAAATATCTAAGCCTACTCTTTAGATGGAAACAAATCTAGTTTTTTTCCCATGAATTTTATTATTGGAATGTTCAGAAAATCAAGATCTACTTACCTCTGCCTAAGCTAATTCCAATAATTCTGCTCTTTCCCTTGCTTTTCTGCAGTATGCTGTCTGGCTAGTCTTCTGGGTGACCTGGAATGTGTTTGTTATCTGCTTCTACTTGGAGGCTGGAGATCTCTCAAAGGTAGTTTACCCTCTGATTTCCTGAGTCAGCATTCCTGTGTTAATGAATCTTCCTAAATAAGACCAATTCTCATGTGGCATTTGCTTTCTGGATGCTTTGAGTGAAGGTAAAGTGAAGGGTGTACTCATTTTTACTGCTGTGCTTCAATAATCAAAGCTACATTTGGCACATCACAAAGATGTGATGTGTGCTTTTTAGCAAAACTAATGTGAGATTTAAATGACAACACTACTCATCTAGATGGCCATGAGAGATTCCTAAGACTTAATGAGATATTTTTAAGAGACAAATAACTTCAAGATTTTTTTTTGGGTGGGTGGGGTGGGGGGGGAGGTTCGAGACAGGGTTTCTCTGTATAGCCCTGGCTGTCCTGGAAGTCACTTTGTAGACCAGGCTGGCCTCGAACTCAGAAATCCGCCAGCCTCTGCCTCCCAAGTGCTGGGATTAAAGGCGTGCGCCACCACTCCCGGCTCAACTTCAAGATTTTTTAAAACTCACTTCATTTTCTTGTATTCAACAATATTTTTCCTGGTTGAACTGAAATCATAGGACAATAATTTAGAAATCCATAAACTATTATCAGAAATAACTTACTATAGAAATGAATGGAAATAAAATTCTTCTGACATACTCTAGCAGATGTAATATTCTCACTGTTCTCATTGTGATATCTATGTTCAATGTGTGTGAGAAGCACCATTGTAATCTAACATGAATTTATTGATTATTGAAATAATGTTGTTTGAAAAGCTATTGGAGTATAGTTTACATCAAATAGATCAAATATGGTAATTTTAAGTAACTTTTGACTCTAGAGAGAATTTCTAACTTGTTTTTCTTATTGCTAATGTTGGAACACAGAAAAATGGGCATTTTCTTTGCTATTACTTTCACATTAGTAAATCTCTGCAAGATACTGACATATGTAAACCAAGGACTCAGAAGGAAAAGTCTCTAGGCAACACTTTCCCAGATCTATATATCTGGTCAGGCTAGTGAAACAGGATTGGAATGAGGCTTTGTAATTTCTATTTAATATTTCACCAAAACACTCAATATGCTTAATTGTGTTTAATTATTATTTAATCTGTGTTGTGGTTTTATATCAAGTAGATATTGATTTGATTTATTTTGGTTCAATGGCCAAAGATAGAGAGAAAATAAGAGATGAAAGGAAGAGATGAGAGAGAACCTACAGGGATCTTCCATGATCACATTGGGGCTTGTTCCCCAGTCAGTCTGCTGAATGACCACTCTGCAGTTTGTCCAGATAGTCATTCTGCATACTGTGGCAGCAGCTGGCCTATTTGACAATGGAGACAAATCATTTTGGCTGTTCCAGTGAAACACTGATCAAGTCTTCCCAGGGACCTAGCAGCATGCCTTCCCTGAGACCTGGATTATCTTTCCATTTATACATCTCTACGGTTCTGTAATTCACTTTCTTCTGAGAAATTCCACACTATCATGATTTTTAACAGTATGCTCTATTTAAAATAATCACCTTAAAATGTAAGCCAAGTTTGAGGACTGTTGAGAGAATGAAATGATTCAGCAGGCCAGAACTTGTTTAAAATAAAGCATAGAGGTAGTTGAGTTCAGGAAGAAACTGAGCCCACAAAGTCCACTGTTAGAACTAAACTTTCCATGTGCATCTGCAGAGACAGAAGAGAAATTGGGATCTCATGATTTTATACAAGAGCATAAACCTTTGTGAGGACACATCCTAAAACTCTATAGCCCAAGTGAGTGGAATCCAAAGGTCTGGGACATCTTACTCTCAAAGGCTTAATCCACTTATCATGAAGCAGTTCGCAGTATTTTCTTTACTTTTTTTCTTTGTTCACCAAGACTTTAGAACACATGAAAAATTAATGATCTCCTTCTAACCAACAATCTAAAAATAAAACCATAAAGGGCTAAATTCTATAGTTAACTGCTATGGGTTTTCTTTTCTGATTGAGGAAATTCAGAAAGGTGTGATTATAATATTTAATTCTTTAGTTGTTGTAAGTAACTCACATGTTGCGAAGAGTATGATGGGAGAAGGGAGTACTCAAGATTAAAATGTACAGGTTAATGAAAAAACAGAAATGGCTCTGTTGAAACTACTTATAGGATTCAGTCTATAGCACATGAACTATTGTCTTTTTCAACACTTTAAACACTAAGATGGGTATACACACCATTTGAATGTTCCATTGATTGAATGTTATAAATAAATAGAGGAAATAGAATAAAAGATGGAATTCTTTTTATATAATGACAGGTTCACATAATAAGAGAGGTATGTTTTCTTCTATGAATTATGAAAATAGGCAATTGTGCTACAGCAAACATTGGTAAGAAACAATGAAACATAAATATTAGTTATTTATGTAGAAATAAAAAATGGGTTGTATTTTATATAGTGCATTTCAGTTTATTTTTCTAAGTAAAAATGTTTCTATGTGGTTATGAACTACATAAAATCATGAACCAATTCAGTGTCTACAATCTGTAATTACTTGATTACAATGATGTTATGTGAGACTAAAGCACTTTGATTTTTGGTGATCTTTGGATAAATAGTTGAGTATGTTATAAAATGTATCTTTAAAGGACTCAAGTTTTACTTATGTAAAATAAACTGTTTTCTAAATTTTCTGTTGACATATAATAGTAATATATGTTGCCATAGCAATAACATACCCATTCCACAATAACTATCACTAAATTATTTATATTAGTAGCTAACATGATAGTGCTTAAGTGAAATATCATCAAGTTACATATAATGTGGTTTTCTTTGAGTTATCATTGAAAGAGATATCTTGTTTGGAAACTGAGAGGGAACAGATTTTTCAATTCATTGTATCTGGCAACTTTACCTGAAATTGCCTTTGAACATTAAATGTGATATAGACCATTGTATTAATGGTTTTGAGAAGTTTTCATGTATAGTTTCCTTATTTTATAAAGTGTAGAAGACAATTATTATTCTCTTATCTTATTTCAAATAGAAATGAAAAGTAATCTGAACCATCAACTGAGTTGAATTATTGCAAAAAAATGAAAGATATATTATTTAATCTGTTGTAAGTTTTAGGTTCAAAGTACATAAAAAACAAAAAACACATGTACTATGGTGATTCATTTATTCATTTAATCACATGAGATTATAACTTTTATAGTAATACACTAGGAAGATCTTATGAGTCTAATCACATTTTGCAAAAATGAAACTCTTAGATGTGAAAAATTATAACCCTCTCCAGTTGCAGTTGTGTGTTACCACACATTCTCAAATGTCTGCTTTCAGGTACCCATTCATGCCTTCTTTGAGGAGAATCATTGGTCAATGGTGGTCATGTGCTTAGTCGGAGTTTCTGTTCCTGCACAAATAACATGACCAAGAAGCAAGTTGGTGGTGTGTGTGTGTGTGTTGGGGGGGGGGGTGTTATTCAGCTTACACTTCCACAGTGCTGTTCATCTCCAGAAGAAGTTAGGACTGCAACTCAAGCAGGTCAGGAAGCAGGAGCTGATGCAGAGGCCATGGAGCGTTGTTACTTACTCGCTTGCTTCCCCTGGCTTGTTCAGCTTGCTTTCTTATAGAAGCCAAGACTACCAGCCCAGAGATGGTACCACCCACAAGGGTCCCTCCTTGACCACTAATTGAGACATTGCCTTACAGCTGGATCTCATGGAGGCATTTCCTCACCTGAAGCTCATTTTTCTGTGATAACTCCAGCTTGTGTCAAGTTGACACAAAACCAATCAGTACATCATATTTTACAGGAATAAAACAGTAAACTTATAGAGAAAGCAGAAAGGGTATTATTTTATATTCAGGGTAGAAAGTCTATGAGACTAAGGATGCAGAGACATTGCTATTAGAGTTCACTCAACATTAGATCTTTAGCTAACAGTGCCTGGGCAACAGTATGTAATTACATCTAATGTTTTCTGTGTGTTCCAGAAGTAGCTGGAAGCTACTTCTGTAAAGCTGTCATGTTTTAAGATCTTTTGTAGTTGTTTCTAGGATACATATGTAAGTTGTTATTAACTGTTGCCATATGAAACAGCCAGGTAATGGTACATCCAATTCAATCTTTGGGAAATAAAACTGTTCTATTTTGTAACAGCCATAAAGACATTAAAACCTGCCACACACTCAGTAAAAGCAGAAATGAGTGGTATACAGTAAAATGACATATTAGAACAATTGCAGATTTCTTTTTCTATAATGAATGTATTATTCATTTAAAGAGATTTCAATGTTTGTACATATTTATGCTCAATAAAATCAGTGTTTATATCAAATTTGTTTCTATAACCTTATGGCATATTTTCTCCTTTCCTTTTTACATGCATTACAGAAATTTTACTTAGATTGATGTTTCTTCAAGAACTAATACTCATCTTTAAACCAGACATGACTAAACACACCTCTAATCCCAGATACAAGAGAGACATTCAGAACAAGGGCAATTCTCAAGGCTTGCCTAGGTTTGTAATGAGTTCAAGACTATCTGGGCAAACATTGTCTCAATATAAAAGCCATAAAATGAGACAGGGATGTAGCCCAGAGAAGAATGCTAAATTACCAGGCTAAAGAACATGGGCTTTATACCTGCTATACCAAAGAAAATGACTAATTTTGAAAATATCAATAGGAAAGTATATTGGATCCATATGTTTTTAAGTTTTACTTTCTTTATTGTGTTGCTATTCTATGGCTGTAGTAAAACACCATGAGCAAGGTAACTTGTAGTCAAAAGAGTTTGTTTGGATTTAAGGTTCCAGAAAAGAGTCTGTATGGCAGGTCAGTGTGTAGCAGGCAGAGGCCTAGGACTGGAGTAGGAAGCATTTAGCAAAATGGAAGCAACATTACTGAGTTTCACACTCTGCTGATGTACCCCCTCCAAGGAGCCTCCACCTCTGTATCCTCCCAGAGAGGCACCAACTGGATATCAAGCACCATAGTGCTCATTTCTCACCACTGCTACAGCTTCAAGAATATTTTGCTTTAGGCTATTGCCTTAGTTATGGTTTTACTGCTGTGAACCAACACTTTGACCAAGGCAAGTTTTATAAAGGACAATATATAATTGGGGCTGGTTTACAGGTTCAGAGGTTCCGCCATTATCATTTTTTTTAATATCCACAAACTTTTATTGGATGAATAAAGCAAATTCCAAATATATTAGATATATTATGTGATAGTCTTGAAACTTAGGTAAATATATACATATTCATGCTTGCTGATATATGTATATATACAGTCTCCACCAGGGCTGGAGACTGTAAGCAAGACAGAGGAAGTGGGGATAAGAAGAATGTGGCAGGGCTGTTGTATCCCAGCAGAAGGAGGCAGCCCTATGTGGATGCAATTGCCTAAGCTTCACATGTCTGTGATGGTCTACCAACTTTGAAAGTTTCCACTATTGAAACAGGATTTTTTTTTTATTATTTACAGTTAAATCTATAACCATCTCAAAATAAGATAAAAGGCCAGTGAGATGGCTTGGCAAGTAAAGACTTTTGTTCCAAGCCTGAGGACCTGAGTTTGATCCTCAGGTCCCATATAGTAGGAGAGAAGTCACTCTTGCAAATTGTCCACTCATATCTACATGTATACCATGACATGCATGTGTACATACACAGAAACAGAGAGAGAGAGAGAAAGAGAGAGGGGGAGGGAGAGAAAGAGACAGAGACACACACACACACAGAGAGAGAGAGAGAGAGAGAGGTAAGAAAGAGATAAAGAGGGAGATTAGGTAATTAGATGGATGGATAGATAGATAGATAGATAGATAGATAGATAGATAGATAGAAGCAAATTTATAAAACAAAAAAATGATTATAATTTTTATTAACTATTCGATCTTGGGATATGACTTAGTGGTAGGAACTTATTAATATGTGCAAAGCCCTGGAACCCATTGCCAGCCAGTATAATAAAGGCATCGATAAAAAAAAAAAAAGAAATGATCAGAAAAAAAAGAAATGCAGGTAGAAAGAGAGAAGGGAGAGAGAGGGGGGAAGGAGAAGAGAGAAGACAAAGAGAAAGGGAAGAGGAGAGAGAAGTGAGGAGAAGGGAGAGAGAGGGTGAGAGTGAGGGGTAAGACTAAGAGCAGAAGAGTAAGAGATGGGGGTTGAGCACCCCTTTTTATGGTCTTCACTGTTGCTAGGTAACTGGGGAGGAGTTTAGCCTGAAGGTCAGAAGCTTCGGCCATTGTCTACATGACTACTGACCATGATTCTCTTGTGGGGGCTGTGGGAGGTGGTACCTTAGGCAGGGGCTGGAGTTCCGGGAGCAAGAGGGAACGCTTACCGTGTCATGTAGGTGAATTATGACTATTGGGGCTCAGACCTCAGCTCGACTGGAGACCAGCCTGCATTTCCGCCATTATCATTAAGGTGGGAACACGGCAGAATCTAGGCAGGCATTGTGCAGGAGGAGTTGAGCATTCTACATCTGCATCTGAAGGCTGCTAGCAAAAACTATTCCACTAGGCTTCCAGGCAGCTAGGGTGAGGGTGTTTTGTTTTGTTTTGTTTTTTGATATTTTATTTATTTACATTTCAAATGTTATTATATTTCCCAGTTTCCCCTCTGCAAACCCCGCTATCCCATCCCACTACCCTACTTCATGGGGATACTCTCCTACTCACCTACCTAGTCCCACCTCCCTGCCCTGAGATTCTCCTACAATGTGGCATTGAGCTTTCACAGGACTTTCTCTTGGTGGCTTTAACCTTTGATGAATATGAAGTGTCCTCCATTTTACTTGATAACTTTTGGTTGAAAAATCTAGTTTATTGGATATTAGGATGGCAACTCCAGCTTTTTTTCCTTGGGACCATTGGCTTGGAAGCGTTTTACTCTGAGGTTTGTCTGATATGTTATTAAAATGTTTCTTGTATTATGCAAAATGCTGGATCCTGTTTGCTTTTCCAGTCTCTTAGCTTATAACTTTTTATAAGGGAACTGATTCCATTGATGCTCAGAGATATTAAAGAGATAGTTGTTAGTTCCTGTTACATTTGTTGTTGTAGGTGGCATTATGTGCATGTTGTTCTCTCCCTTTGCCTTTGTTATGAGATGATTAATATCTTGTTTTTTCTCTGCTATACCCCTTTTGTGTTTGATTTTCTTTCTAAAACCCTCTATAGAGCTGGATTTGTAGATGGATATTCTTTAAATTTGGTTTTGCTCTGGAATAATTTGGTTACTCTATCTATGATAATTGAGAGTTTTGTTGAGTATAGTAGCCTGGGCTGGCATTTGTATTCCTTTAGGGTCTGAATGACCTCTGACCAGGCACTTCTTGCTCTCATAGTCTTTGGTGAGAAGTCTATTGTAATTCTGATAGGTCTGCCTTTTATGTTACTTTTCCCCTTATAACTCTTGATCTTGGCATTAAGAATTTTGATTATTATGTGACAAGATTTCTTTTCTGATCAAATCTATTTGTTGTTCTATAGGCTTCTTGTACATTTATGGCCATGTCTTTCATAAGGTTGGTGAGTTTTCTTCTATGATTTTTTTTTGGATGTTTTCTTTATGTACATTTCAAATATTATTCTTTTTCCCAGTCATTCCCACCCAAAACCTCTTATCCAATTCTCCCTCCTCATGATTCTGTGAGGGTGTCCCTTCACCCATCCACCCACTCCCACCACTATGCCCACACTATCCTCTACACTAGGGCATTGAGCCTTCACAGGACCTATGGCCTCTTTTCCCATTAATACCTGGCAAGGCCATCATTTGCTACATATGCAGCTGGGGCCATGGGTCCCTCCATGTGTACTCCTTAGTTGGTGGTTTAGTCCCTGGGAGCTCTAGGGTGGTATGGTTGGTTAATATTGTTCTTCCTATGGGGTTGCAAACCCCATTCAGCTGCTCCATTGGGAACCCTGTGATCAGTCCAATAACTGCCTGTGAGAATCCACCTCTGTATATGTCAGGATCTGGCAGATCTTCTCAGGAGACAGCTATATCAGGCTGCTGTCAGCAAGCACTTGTTGGCATCCACAATAGTGTCTGCATTTTGTGTCTGTATATAGGATGGATTCTTCAGATAGGACTGTCTCTAGATGGCTTTTTCTTCAGTCTCTGCTCCATACTTGGTCTACATATTTACTCCTGTGAGTATTTTGTTCCCCTTTTTAAGGAGGACCAAAGCATCCACACTTTCTTCATCCTTCTTCTTGAGTGTCATGTCATCTGTGAATTGTATATTGTATATTCCAAGTTTTGGGGCTAATATCTACTTATCAGTGATTGCATGCCATGTGTGTTCTTCTGTGATTGTGGATCCTCACTCAGGATGATATCTTCTGGTTCTATCTATTTGCCTTCAAATTTCATGAAGTCATTGTTTTTAATAGCTAAGTAGTATCCATTGTGTAAATGTACCACATTTTCTATATCCATTCCCCTCTTGAAGGACATCTGGGCCTCTTCCAGCTTCTTGCTATTATAAGTAAAGCTGCTATGAACATAGTGGAACATGTGTCCTTGTTATGTTGGAGCATCTTTTGAGTATATGCCCGGGAATGATGTAGCTAGGTCCTTCAATAATACTATATCTAGCTTTCTGAGAAACTGCCAGACTGATTTCCAAAGTGGTTATATCTGCTTGAAATCCCACCAATAATGGAAGAGTGTTCCTCTTTCTCCATATCCTCCCCAGCATCTGCTGTCACCTGAGTTTTTTTTTTTTATCTCAACAATTCTGACAGATATGAGGAATATCAGAATTGTTTTAATTTGCATTTCTCTGATGATTAAGGATAGTTCCAGGATAGCAAAAATTATTCTAAACAGTAAAAGAACTTCTGAGGGAATCACCCTCCCTGATCTCAAGCTGTATTACAGAGCAATAGTTATAAACAACCAAACAAACAAACAAGAAAAAGTATGATAATGATACAAAGACAGGCAGGAATAGAATTGAAGACCCAGAAATGAACCCACATACCCATGGTCACTTGATCTTTGGTAAAGGAGCTAAAACTATCAAGTGTAAAAAATACAGCATTTTCAACAAATGGTGCTGTTTCAACTGGTGGTCAGAATGTGGAAGAATGCAAATTGATCCGTTCTTATCTCCTTGTACAAAGCTTAAGTCCAAGTGGATCAAGGACCTCCACATAAAGCAAGATACACTGAAACTAATAGAAAAGAAAGTGGGAAAGAGCCTCAAACACATGGTCACAGGGGGAAATTTCCTGAACAGAACACCAATGGCTTATGCTTTGTGATCAAAAATAGACAAATGGGACCTCAGAAAATTACAAATGGTGCACGCCTTTAATCCCAGCACTTGGGAGGCAGAGGTAGGTAGATTTCTGAGTTCAAGGCCAGCCTGGTCTACAAAGTGAGTGCCAGGGCAGCCAGGGCTACACAGAGAAACCCTGTCTCAAAAAACCAATAAATAAATAAATAAATAAATAAATAAATAAATAAAATAAAATAAAATAAAAAGCTTCTGTAAGGCAAAGGACACTGTCAATGGGACAAAATAGCAACCAACAGATTGGGAAAAGATCTTTACCAATCCTACATCCAATAGAGGGCTAGTATCCAATATATACAAAGAACTCAAGAAGTTAGACCCAAGAAAATCAAATAACCCTATTCAAAATGGGGTGCAGAGCTTAATAAAAATTCTCAACTGAGGAATATCGAATGGCTGAGAAGAACCTAAGATTTTTTTCAAGATGTTTTATCATCTTTTGAGATGGGTGTCTTCAGTCTCTTCTATTCCTATTATTCTTAGTTTTGGTCTTTTCATTGTGTCCTGGATTTCCTGCATGTTTGGGGTTAGAAGTTTTTTGTTTTGAATTTTCTTTGACTGTTCTGTCAATATCTTCCAAGGTATCTCCTATACTTGAAAGTGTCTCTTCTATCTATTGTTTTTTGTTGATGATGATTACATCTGTATGTCCTGACTTCTCTCCTATGTTTTTCCATTTCCAGTGTTACCTCCATTTGTGTTTTCTTTATTATTTCTACCTCCACATTTAGGTCTTGTCCCACTTTGCTCAATTCCTTCACCCATTTGATTGTGTTTTCATGTATTTCTTTAAGGGATTAATTTGTTTCCTCTTTAGGGGCTTGTACTGGCTAGTTTTTGTGTCAACTTGACACAGCTGGGTTATCACAGAGAAAGGAGCTTCAGTTGGGGAAATGCGTCCATGAGATCTAGCTGTGAGGCATTTTCTCAATTAGTGATCAAGGGCCCCTTGTGGGTGGGACCATCTCTGGGCTGGCAGTCTTGGGTTCTATAAGAGAGCAGGCTGAGCAAGCCAGGGGAAGCAAGCCAGTAAAGAACATCCCTCCATGGCCTCTGCATCAGCTCCTGCTTCCTGACCTGCTTGAGTTCCAGTCCTGACTTCCTTGGTGATGAACAGCTATATGGAAGTGTAAGCTGAATAAACTCTTTCCTCCCCAACTTGCCTCTTGGTCATAATGTCTGTGCAGGAATAGAAACCCTGACTAAGTAAGACAGGGCTTTTACCTGTTACCTGTGTTTCCCTGTATTTCTTTCAGTGAGTTGTTTATATCCTCTTTAAAAAACTCTATTATCTTCATGAGATAGGGTTTTAGGTCAGCATCCTCATGTTCAGGTGTGTTGGTATAGTCAGGGCTTGTTGTGGTGAGAGAACTGGGTTCAGATGATTCCAAAGAATACTGGCTTTTGTTGCTTATGGCCTTGTTTTTGCCTCTCAACATACAGTTATCTCTGGTGTTAGCTGTCCTTGGTGTCTTCGTCTGAAGCCTGCCTCCTGTGTCCTTGGGTTGCTTCAGGATTCCTGGGAGATCTGTGTCTCTGGCTGTAGCATATATCCTGGGAGACCTTCAAACTGTGGGGTCTTCAGAAGAACAAATAAGCTGTTGCCCTGTGTTTAGCTTTTTTCTGGTAAATCTTCAGACTGTGGGGTCTCCCGCCCTGCATATAGCAAACTCCTGGGAGGCCTTCAGTCTGTTTGGTCTTCAGAGGAGCAAAGAAGCTGGTGATCTGTCCCTGTGGAAAGCACAGGCCAGAAGGGGAGTAGAATCTGGGGTGGGGGAGAGAGTGATGGTTACTGAGTCTGCTGATTTCCTTGGGGTTCCCAGCTGCTGTAGTTGGTTGTTTGTGAGGGTCTCTTACCTGTTGCCCTGCATGCTGCAGAACTCCTGGGAGGCCCTCAGTCTCTGGGGTCTTCAGAGGAGCAGTCCAGCTGGTGATCTCCTTTGAAAAGTCTTGTGACCTACAAAACATTTTCTTGAAAATGGCTCTGATGTATCTCATATGACCAACATTGCTGTAACCTTCTTCCTAAGAGAAATAAAGACAACGTGAGTTGCTAGAAAAGAAAGTTAGAATGGTCTCCAGTTGTAGACTTGACTCTCATGGGTTTCCATTCTGTGAGGTAGTACAATATGATGCCTCAGAACACTGAATCAGCTGCTTCTGTAAGCTGCTGTTTTGTTCATTCAAAACCATGACCTATCTAAGCATCCTAATTCATGCCTGTACTCTCCATACTTTGAAAGTAAAGGTAATAGGTTATGGCCTCATGGCCAGACTCAGCTGTAAAGGAAATTGAAGGTTGCACTGTACTTCTCAAGACCTTTCTCAAAATAGCAAAATTGAACGAACAAATAACAACTGGTATCTCAATACTCCTCCTCTTAACTCCTCTGTCTCTCTGGAAGTAGCCTTGGACAGTTTGACCTGTTCTTTCAATTCTGTCACTACTAAACCTTTATTTTCTTTTGTAGTTCAAACACTTTGACTTCAAAGCTACTATTTATTGTTTAGACTTTGAGAAGATTTTTTTCCAAACCTCTACTATATATTTTGGTGTCTTTTCTGAAACAACATCAATTGTCTATTAAGTGATGAAAATGTCATTCACCCACAAAGAAACATTTGTAAATGTAGTATGAAAAAATTACAGTCATTACATATCTGAGATAGACTTCTTCACAATGAAAAGAAAATCTACCTGAATGACTTTTACTTGCCAACTCTATTTGCCTCAGAAGTCTACTTTATAAAAATTATATAGAATGATCAGTTTCAGAATAGGTACAAATTAAAAGTTAAGTTTTTATAAATTTACTATTTACAGATATGGGATAATATGTGAATAAATTTGTAAGGATATATTTGTACTGAAAATTCTATGATTTAGGGTTTGGGGAGACAGTTCAGTAGGTAAGAGCACTTTGTTTGCAAACATGTGTTTGAGTTTAATCTACAGACCATCTCTATAGGTACATGGTAGTCCACTCATGCTGGGTCCTCAGGCTCGTGCCCAGTGCTCTTACTCATAAGCACCCATGGAATCTACTTCTCCTTCATTTGTTATGCATTCAAGAGTTTGAAATCAGGTTCCCTGACATGTGAGGAAAGTTTCTTTACCTAATGAGACAGCTTGTTGAGCCTTTAGAGCTCATATAAAATACTTGGGTACATAGCTTCATGTATGTACCTGAAATCCTTCATTTGTGTGTGTGTGGGGGGGGATTCCATACTTAAATTAAAAAATATTTGAGATAAATAAACAGAAAATTATTGCATTTTTTTCAAATTTGAAAACACCAATATTCCTAGTTGCTGTGATAATAATCTTTTCTAGTGTGATCTCTATGGGCCTTAAGATCATTAAATAGTTCCTGGATTTATCCTATCCAGCAATGTGGTCCATTCATTTTCCCAGTGTGCACTTAGTGTGTGAAAACTAGGAATGATGACCGTGCTCATTGTTAACTGTCACCCAAACATAAGGTTGAAACTAAATCACATGGAACACCAATTCCAATTGGCAGATGTGCAATTAACTTGGAGGGCAGAATGCCACTCTCTATGTACAGATGCAACAGAGACAATTAATGCTTTGATGAACTTGGAAGAATTAAACAAAAGCACAACTCAAGGAACAATAAAGAACAGAATCTCTACCCGTTGTGGCCATCCACAAAGAACATCTGACAAAGAACACCTGAATAAGTGACTGTTCTGCAGTCTTTCAATCTAGAAATAAAATCTTACTCTGCTTTGCCCTGTACTTAAATTTTACATTGAAAATGCAGTTAAAACTTTTTACTAAGCAGGCGTGGTGGCACACGCCTTTAATCCCAGCACTCAGGAGGCAGAGGCAGGCGGATTTCTGAGTTCGAGGCCAGCCTGATCTACAAAGTGAGTTCCAGGACAGCCAGGGCTATCAGAGAAACGCTGTCTTGAAAAATAAAAAAAAAAAATTTTTTTTAAACTTTGTACTAGTAGCTCTAGGCAGCAAAAGTAACCAGGGAGCAATGTTTAGTAAATGTTGTTATTAGACCCAAACCAATACAAGGAAAATAAGCATATTTAACTCTTTGATGGTTAAGCAGTGCACAAAAATACTTTGAAATATTTAAGCTATTTTATGTTTAAGCAAACTGCTTATAGTATAATTTCCCACATTCTCCTCAAGGTTTATGTTTTAACCTTAAAAAAAAAAATAAATGTATATGCAGCCCATTGAAATTAGAAGTAAAACTTTGAAGAGTAAAATGAGGCGGTGACTTAGCAATGAACAGTCCTTTATGGGATATAATTAGTTTTTCATTTTTCTTTCATTAGCACATATAAACTGCTAAAGGAATGAGGGTGATGATAATTGCAGGACTCGAGGGTTTTTCACTTGTAATGCGTAACAGTTAAGTAATCTGGAGTATTTGAAGAATTGTCATCTCTTCCTTGTATAAAATCTAGTTGATCTGTAGCAGTGCGGCTGCATTCATACCATGGGGACACTTTTCCTTGTGAGTGCCGATAGTTAATCTCTAGTGACAGGTCTTCAAACCTTTTATTTGAATCACCAGTGAACCTGAATGCAGCACACTCAATTAGTCCTGAGAGAAGTGACAATATTACACACTTTGGTATGCTCTGACATTCCTCCTAATCATATCTGCAGCCATCCAGACACTCTGAGGAAGTGTCAGCCCCCTATGGGAGCACCCCCTAAGCCAGGTTTATCAGGAGCCCACAGAACAAAATGCACTTGAATTCCTGCACTCTTATTTTATGAATACAATTAATAGACTAAACAGTTTTCACACTCAAAGTTTCCATCCATTATTTAGTTTTTAATGCAGTTATACAGTATATTAACATCAGTGTCATAGCACATCGTATAATGAATTCAGTTCTTCTTGTCTTTTTGGTTTCCTGTTTCCTTTATCCTTAATGAGGAAGGGGAGAAATGATAGCTGAGTTCAATATTGCCAAGTAGCCAAATAATTAGGGCTACTGTGCAACATTTTTCTCTTTAAGTTATCCCATAAGGCATGTAAACCTAGAAACATTGATTTGAATGCAAAGGAAGTAGAATGTTAACAAATTGAAATAATGATACATGCTATATAAGAAAACTATTAATTTTTTTATGTAATGATGAGGATGAAGTAGGACCCTGCATTCTTCTATTCCTCTCTAAGTCTGCAACTAACCCCATGTTTACTAAGAATAAAAAGCACAGTTGAATTTGAATTTTCTTTTAGATAATTATTTTGATAAAAAAAAAAAAACCTACCAATGGATTCCGCAATCTGCACCCACAAGCTGAGGCGCTTCCACAGCCCACTGTATACAGATCCCGCCAGAAGAGATGTGTTCTCCCAGGAGTATTTTTACTCCTTGGCTCACAGTTGAGACAACCACTTTCTCTCCAATAACTGTGTGGAGTGGGGCCATCCAGGAGCACATGGTGTGCAAGATCAGTGGAGCAGCTAGGTTAGGATTCTTCCAGTCCTCCATCCAGATCCAGAGCTTGGGCTGTTCCAGAGCCTTCTGTAAACAAGTTCTTCCAGGAAAGAACTGGTCTCCCATGAGTGCTGACACAGGTTTACAGTACCACAGGAGGAACAAGCTCCAGCCAAGACAGCAAGATCATCTAACACCAGAGATAACCAGATGGCAAAGGGCAAATGCAAGCAACTTACCAACAGAAAGCAAGATTACTTGGCACTATAAAAACCAAGGTCTCCCACCACAGCAACACATGGATTCCCCAACACACCAGAAAAATTAAGATGTGGACTTAAAAATCATATCTCATGATTCTGATAGAGGATTTTAAGGAGGACATAAATACCTCCCTTAAAGAAATACAGGAGAAGCCCCGCGTGTTGTCACACACCTGCACTTGGGAGGCAGAGGCAGGCAGATTTCTGAGTTCGAGGCCAGCCTGGTCTACGAAGTGAGTTCCAGGACAACCAGGACTATATAGAGAAACCCTTTCTGGAAAATAAAAAAAAACAAAACAAAACAAAACAAAACAAAAATAGAGAAAGAAAGAAAGAAAGAAAGAAAGAAAGAAAGAAAGAAAGAAAGAAGGAAGGAAAGGAGAACACAGGTAAACAGGTAGAAGCCCTTAAAGAGGAAAAACAAAAGTCCCTTAAAGAATTACAGGGAAACAATGCAAACCAGTGAAGGAATTGAACAAAACCATCCAGGACCTAAAAAATGGAAGTAGAAATGATAAAGAAATGACAAGGGGAGAAAACTCTGGAGCTAGAAAACCTAGGAAAGAGATCAGGAGACATAGTTGCAAGCATCATCAACAGAGTATAAGAGATTGAAGAGAGAATCTCAGGCACAGAAGATACTATAGAAAACATTGACACAACAATCAAAGAAAATGCAAAATGTAGAAAGATCCTAACTAAAAACATCCAGGAAATCCAGTATGCAATGAGAAGACCAAACCTAAGGATAATAGATATAGAAGAGAGTGAAGATTTCAAAGTTAAAGGGCCAGTAAATATCTTCAACAAAATTATAGAAGAAAACTTCCCTAACCTAAAGAAACAGATGCCCATGAACATACAAGAAGCCTACAAAACACCAAATAGATTGGATCAGAAAAGAAATTCCTCCTGTTGCATAATAATCAAAGCACCAAATACAAAAAAAGGAAGAAGAAAAAAAAAACATTAAAAGCAGTAAGGGAAAAATGTCAAGAAATATATAAAGGCAGAACAATTAGAATTACACTAGACTTTTCACCAGAAACTATGAAAGCCAGAAGAAGCTGCTCAGAAGTCAAACAGACCCTAAGAGAATATAAATGTTAACCCAGACTACCATACCCAGCAAAACTCTCAATAACCATAGATGGAGAAACCAAGATATTCCATGACAAAAACAAATATACACAAGATCTCTCCACAAATCCAGCCCTACAAAGGATAATAAATGAAAAATTCCAAGAAAATGAGAGAAACTACACCATAGTAAAAAGCAAGAAAATAATCTTTTAAGAGATCAAAAAGAAGATAACCACACACAAAAAAATTAAAAATCAACCAACCAAACAAGAAAGAATGAAACAAAACTAAACAAAACAAAAACTCAGAATTCCACTTCTAACAACAAAAATAACAAGAAGCAGCAATCTTTTCCCCTTTAATATCTCTTAATATCAATGGACTAAATTCCCACCAATAAAAAGGCATATACTATTACACTGGATATGTAAACAGGACCAAACATTTAGCTGCATACAGGAAACCCACCTCACCGACAGAGACAGATACTACCTCAGAATAAAAGGCTGGAAAACAATTCTCCAAGCAAATGGTCCCAAGAAACAAGCTGGATCAGCTACAATAATATCAAATAAAATCAACTTCCAAACTAAAGCTATCAAGAAGATAAGGAAGGATACTTCATACTCATCAAATGAAAAATCTACCAAGAAGAACTCTCTATTCTGAATATCTATCCTCCTAAGGTAAGGCACCTACATTCATAAATGAAGTTTTACTAAAGCTCAAAACACACATTGTACCACACACACAATAAAAGTGGAAGACTTCTACACCCCACTCTCAGCAGTAGAAAGATCATGGAAACAGAAACTAAACAAAGATACTTTGAAACTAACAGAAGATATGAAACAAATGGATTTAACATACATCTTTAGAACATTTTATCCTACAACAAAAGAATATAACTTCTTCTCAGAACCTCATGGTACCTTCTCCAAAATTGAACAAACAGGCCTCAACAGATACAGGAAGATTGAATGCCATGCATGCTATCAGATCACCACAGTATAAGGCGGGTCTTCAATAACAACATAAATAATAGAAATCCCACATACACATGTAAAGCTGAACAACAGTCTACTCAATTACAACTTGGTCAAGGAAAAAATAAAGAAAGAAATTAAAGATTTCTTTAGTTTTAGAGATCAATGAAAATGAAGCCACAATATACCCAAACTTATGGGACTCAATGAAAGTAGTCCTAAGAGGAAAACTCATAGCTCTGAGTGCCTCCAAAAAGAAACTGCAGAGAGTACACACTAGCAGCTTGACAGCACATTTGAAAGCCTAGAACAAAAGGAAGCAAATCCATCCAAGTGGAATAGACAACAGGAAATAATCAAATTCAGGGCTAAAAACAACCTGGTAGAAACAAAAAGAACTATACAAAGAATCAACCAAACCAGGAGCTGGTTCTTTGAGAAAATAAACAAAATAAATAAACCCTCAGCCAGAACAACTAGAGGGCACAGAGATAGTATCTTAATTTACAAAGTCAGAAATAAAAAGCAAGACATAACAACAGAAACTGAGGAAATCCAAAATAATCATCAGATACAACTACAAAAGCCTATACTCAACAAAACTGGAAAATCTGGATGAAATTGAAAATTTTCATACAGATACCAGATACCAAAGTTAAATCAGGATCAGATTAGTGATCTAAATAGTTCCATATTTCCTAAAAAAATAGAAACAGTCATTAATAGTCTCCCAACCAAAAAAATCCAGTACCAAATGGGTTTAGTGCAGAGTGCTATCAGATCTTCAAAGAAGACCTAATACAAATACTCCTTAAACTATTTCACAAAATAGAAACAATTGGATAGTGACACCTCTAGCCAATTCATTCTATGAAGCCACAATTACTCTGATACCTAAACCACATAAAGACCCAACAAAGTAAGAGAACTTCAGACCAATTTCACTTATGAATATCAGTGCAAAAATACTCAATAAAATTCTCACAAACTGAATCAAAAAACACATCAAATGATAACCCATCATGATCAAGTAGGCTTTATCCCAGGGATGCAGGAATGCTTCAATATATGGAAATCCATCAATGTAATCCACTATATAAAGAAACTCAAAGAAAACAAAACACACACACACACACACACACACACACACACATACATACATACACACACACATAATCATCTTATTAGATACTGAGAAAGAATTTGACAAAATCCAACACCTCTTCATGATAAAAGACTTGGAAAGATCAGGAATTCAAGGCTCATACCAAAACATAGTAAAAGAAATATACAGCACACAGTAGCTAACAGCAAGCTAAATGGAGAGAAACTGGAAGCAATCTCACTAAAATTAGGGACTAGACAAGGCTGCCCACTTTCTCCCTACCTATTCAATATAGAGTTTGAAGTCCTAGCCAGAACAATTAGACAACAAAAGGAGATCAAATGGATACAAACTGAAAAGGAAGAAATCATACTATCACTATTTCCAGATGACATGTTAGTATGCTTAAGCAACCCCATAAATTCCACCAAAGAGTTCCTAAACCTGATAAACAGCTGCAGTGAAGTAGCTAGATATAAAATTAACTCAAACAAATCAGTGGCCTTCCTCTACACTAAGGATAAATAGACTGAGAAAGAAATTAGAGAAACAACACAATAGTCACAAAAAATATAAAATACCTTGGTGTGACTTTAAGCAAGTAAAAGATCTGTATGATTAGGACTTCAAGTCTCTGAAGAAAGAAATTAAAAAAAAAAAAATCTCAGAAGGTGGAAAGATCTCCCATGCTCATGGATTGGCATTATTAATATAGTAAAATTGGCCATCTTTCCAAAAGCAATCTAGAGATTCAATGCAATCCCCATGAAAATTCCAACTCAATTCTTCATGGAGTTAGAAAGAACAATTTGCAAATTCATCTGGAATAACAAAAACCTAGGATATTGAAAACTGTTTACAACAATAAAAGAACCTCTGGTAAAATCACAAACCCTGATTTCAAGCTGTACTATAGGGTAATTATGATAAAACTGTATTGGTACAGTGACAGGCAAGTAGATCAATGGAATAGAATTGAAGACCCAGAAATGAACCCACACACCTATGGTCACTTGATCTTTAACAAAGAAGCTAAATCCATCCAGTAGAAAAAAGTTTACTTTTTTTTTAAAAAAATGGTGCTCATTCAATTGGAGGTCAACATGTAGAAGAATGCAAATTGATCCATTCTTATCTTCCTGTACAATGCTCAAGTCCAAATGGATCAAGGACCTCCACATAAGACCAAATATACTGAAACTAATAGAAGAGAAAAATGAGGAAGAGCATGGGAACAGGGAAATTTTTCCTGAACAGAAAATACAATGGCTTATTCTCTAAAATCGAGAATTGACAAATTGGACCTCATAAAATTGCAAAGCTTCTGTAAGGCAAATGACACTGTCAATAGGATAAAATGCCAACCAATAGATTGACAAAAGATCTTTACAAATCATACATCAGTTAGTGGGCTAATATCTAATATATACAAAGAACTCAAGAAGCTAGACTCCAGAGAACCAAATAACCCTATTAAAAAAATGAGAAACAGATCTCAACAAAGAATTTTCAACTGAGGAATATTGAATGGCTGAGAAGCACCTAAAGAAATGTTGAACATTCTTATTCACCAAAGAAATGCAAATCAAACTTACCATGAGATTCCACCTCACACCAGTCAGAATTGCTAAGATCAAAAGCTCAGTTGAAAGCAGATGCTGATAAGGATGTGGAGAAAGAGAAACACTCCTCCATTGTTGGTAGGAATGCAAACTAGTACAATCACTCTAGAAATGAGACTGGCTATTCCTCAGAAAACTGGACATAGTACTACCTGAGGACACACCTTTACCACTCCTGAGCTTATACCCAGAAGATGCTCCACTATGTTCATAGCAGCCATATTTATAATAGCCTGAAGCTGGAAACAACCCAAAGGTCCCTCAACAGAGGAATGGATACAGAAAATGTGTTACATTTACAAAATGGAGTACTACTCAGCCATTTAAAACAATAACTTCATGAAATTCTCAGGGAAAGGGATGGAACTTAAGAATATCATTCTGAGTGTGACTCTGTCACAAAGGAACAAACACAGTATGTACTCACTGATATGTGGATATTAGGCTAAAAGTTCAGAATACCCTAGATTCAATTCATAGACCACATTGGGGCCTAAGAAGAAGAAAGACCAAAATGCAAATATTTGAGTGCATTTTAGAAGAGTGAACATAATATTCACAGAGGATAAAGTGTAGAGCAGAAACTGAAGGAAAGCCCATACAGAGACTGCCCCACCTGGGGATCCATCTGATATATAGCCACCACACCAGGATGTTATTGTGGATGTCAGGAAGTGCTTGCTGATAGAAGCCTGATATGGCTATCTCCTGAGAGGCTCTGCCAGTGCCTGAGGCATACAGAGGGGGAAGCTCACAGCCAACCATTGGACTGAGCTCGGAGGCCCTGATGGAGGAGTTGGAAAAGAGACTGAAGGAGCTGAGGAGGTTTGGAGCCCCATGGAGGGAGCAACAGTGTTAACAGACCAGACCTTACCAGCTCCCAGGATACCACCAACCAAAGAATACACATGGAGGGACCCATGACACTGTCCACATATGTGACAGAGGATAGCCTTGTTGGACATCAGTGAGAGGAGAGACCCTTGGGCCTGAGTGGGTTAGGTATCCCAGTGTAGTGGAATGCCAGGGTGGGAGGATGAAGTGGGTAAGTAGGGGAGCACCCTCATAGAGGCTGGGGGAGGGGAGGACAGGATAAGGGGTTCTCCAAAAGGAGACCTGGGAAGGGGAAAACATTTGAAATATATATAAATAATATATCCAATCAATCAATCAATCAAAGCCCCCACATTGAAAGGCCAAAAAAATCTATCAAATTATGACTAGAAATTATATATTCATGTTAGGTATATATGAATTGCAAATATATTTCTTTTATAATTTGCTTAAAATCTAATATTCTCTCTCTGTCTCTGTCTCTCTCTCTTTCTCTCTCTCTCTCTCTCACACACACACAGATACGCACATACCACTACACATATATCTTAATATTCTACAATTCTAGAAATTTAAGTCTAAAAATATTATACTGGAAAAGGCATAATCAACCTATGGTCTATAGTTCAATAAACTCTGTAATCATGCTAGCATGCCTTTAAATCAGTGCTTGCTCACCTAGTAAGACATGACTTCATTTATTTACTAGTAGCTATCTCAAGGAGCCACTTTGGACTTGATTTAACAGATTAACTTTCTGTCCTAAAGCCAAGGAATTGAAATATAATAAATAAGTCTGTAAATGCTGCTTCTCATCCAGTCAGTATAGTTATATTGTCCTTTTATTAGTACCTAGCAATTTTTAAGTAGATATAGTCAAAACTGATACTTTATCCAGAAAGAGAAAGCAATGGATCCAGAAAGAAAGCAGAATTGGAGACATCTTAAATATATCAGGTGGGGAGTGTCCCAGTGAGAATGGACATCAGCCTCCAGAGTATGACTTTCAGTCTTTATGATCAGTCTGCTACTTGATTTTGTGCTTGCCTTCTATACCAAATATTTGCTGGTACCAAATATTTATGTGTACACTCTTTCTTTGTGGTGAATATGGACAGGGCCATGGGTAGAACTCATTCCTAGACAAAAATTCTCTAAGACTAGGTTATAGGGAGTAGGTACCAAGAATAGTTTTGAGGTTTGAGATACATATGCAAGGAGATAGTTCAGTTCATTGACCTTAGAGCCCTATAATTGGAAATATATTGTCCATACAAAACAAAGTACAAGTCACACAGCTCTTGACTTAAACTGGACCAAGTAAATCACATACCCAACCATTTCGTTTTAGCCACAAGAAGAGATGAAGACATACAAAATGTTTTCATTTCACTCCTGTAGGTTTAAATGAGATTAGAGAAACAGACACTTGGTGAGCTTATTGGTATATACTTGAATCAATAATTTTTATAGTAAAAAGCATGAGATGGCTTTGTTGTATTCTTTATTCTTCTGTTTAATGAATGTAAAACACTTTCATAAAGATGATAGGAAACTGCTGAGAAGACAGAACTCTTGTATAACATACATGAATTCATATATTTTTAAAGGCATCAAAGAAATCTCCTAAGAGATTTAAAGCTGAACACATGCATTCTATATTTCCCAAAGAAAATTTAATTTGGTACATGATTCAAATTTGCAAGTTTTTAGAGAAGACGTGAAAGAAACAAACTTTGCTATCAGTCTTAGTTTATGTTATTCCCAGTTAGTTGCTTTCTACCTGACTAGCCCAAATTCTTTTTACTGAGTACAAAGGAAAATAATGTGGCTATCTTAAAACATCTTTTTTTTTTGATTTTTCAAAAAAAAAAAAACATTATTTGACTTTGAGTTCAATTTTTCACAGGAAAAGGCATAAAACTGCTTGCCATTAATGGTGCTTGCTTTTACCTGGTAATTAACTTAACTTGTTACAGGAGACAAGCTTCTCCTTTGATGGACCTTTAACCAGCCAATTATGCTCTGTGAAAGAAATGTACTATCATCATCAATACTGATGGATTCTTGCTAAACACCATGGCATTGTAGCCTTCACTTAGTGGGATCTTGGTGTTTCAAATAGTGTTCCTGATGTATAGAACACAGGATTAGGCAGAAATAATATTCTTTAAAGATCTTTAGTGACACATACACTTTAATGCACGGAACCCTCAGAAGCACTTTTACCAGTGGATTACTAAATCACAGACTACATTGTAGGAGTATGACCAACGTAACCTCTTTACTGGCAGGGCACAATTATAAGCCTAACGCTTATGAGGTTTGTCTGCTGGTCATAGGGAAGAATCCAGACATCTATTACCTTACTTCAAGAATCTCCAATATACTCCATGTTATCTATATACGGTTTCTAAGGTCTTTTAGAATCTCAAAAGGAAAGACTTAGGCTCACTTGATACTGTCACATTATACCACCTGTGCTGGCTGGGTAGATCTCATCTGGATTTTAGCAACTAGTGAATGATCTGGTATTTATCCATATCAATGAGACTTCCATATCCAGTTACAGTTAAATTCACCAAAAGGTTACCTGAGAGATAAATTCATGACACACCAACTGTCCCTTCTTCCGTCTGCATCTCTGACTGTCCTTCTTCTATTTGTCTAAATCTAGTGAGACAGACAAATCATGCAGTAGTGGCACAGCATGCTTCCAGGTTTGAGATAAGACAATAAGGAACATAAGTGTTCTTGATGAGCCATTATGCCAAGGCTCAGAAAAGCTGTCAATAACAGCTTAAATCCCATCAGTCCAAATTCTATTTATACACAGGTGAGAGAACCCAAAAGGTAGCCAGCACTGGATTTTATACCCAGGGGGCACATGACATGCTGGGATAAAATATTAGAGATGATCTGGAACCAAACGTGGAAGTTCTTGCCAGTTCTTCCTGACATCCTGGTACATTACAGACTAATAAAACAAACAAACAAACAAACAAAAACAAGCAGCAAAGATAGAAGAAATGGATCAATACAACAACACCCAGGAAATCATCCTGAAGCACTGAAGCATATTGTCAGAACCATCATGCTATTCTATCTATCTATCTATCTATCTATCTATCTATCTATCTATCTATCATCTATCTATCTATCTATCCATCATCTTCTATCATCTATCATTTATTTATCTAACATCTATTTATCTATTGTCTATTTACCACAAACATATCTAGCATCGTCTATCTCACAGCTATGTGTGCATTGAGTGATTTATGTGCATGTAACTACATGTGTATGTGACTGAGGGTACATGTGTATAAGTACATGTGCTCTCATTTAAAGGCCAGAGATAAGTTTCAAATGACTTCCACAGCTGATCTCTACTGTAGTTTTTAAGATTATCTTTCTGAACCCAGAGGTCATTGATTAAGTTAGATTTCCTGGCAAGTTGCTTCAGGTATCCATCTGTTTCTCATTCTTTAGTACAAGAAGTATAATGTCAAGCACCAGTGCCTGGCTTTTGAAATAAAATTGGTCCTGACAATGCAGGCTTATATCCCTGAGCTTGCTGAGTGAATCATCTCTTTAGCCTGTAAACCCTGTTTATATTCCCTGAGCACCTTCTGCCTGCATTGGTTCCCTACTAGATGGAGGACAAGGGAAGGTTAACGCTAAAGTTTGAAATATGGAGCTTTTTCTTCTTTGCAAGGCTAGGTATTGTTAACATTTAGAAATATTGGGAGAAAGAAGTTTACATATAGACTTCTCTGCCTATGCACCAGTGCTATCAACAATAAACTGTTTCTCTATAAGTCCTGTTGGAAGTACAATATATGTTCCTGCTGTGAGCTCTACCCATCTTGCTTCTACTCTATTAACCTTCAGCTCTTGGATGAGAATAGCTAGTTGCTAGTGGGTTCTTATTGCTTTATTGGTTTATACAACTAATTCCTTGCTTCAATTTCTAAAACATTAAGCAATTCTCTCTCTCTCTCTCCCTTCCTCCCTCTCTCCTTCTCTCTCTCTCTTCCTCCTTCCCTCCCTCCCTCCATCCCTCCTCTCTCTCTCTTTCTCTCTCTCTCTCTCTCTCTCTCTCTCTCTCTCTCTCTCTCTCCCTCCCTCCCCCTTCTCTTTGTCTCTCTCCTACATTCACAAGTTTTCAATTCAGAGGAGACTGTAGCTCAGTGGTAATTTTTGCTAATGCATAGAAGGCCCTGGGTCTGATCTCCAGCTGTGTAAATATGGGAGATAAAGTCAACTAACATCTCTGCACAGCAAAGAGCTTTAGAAATGGTATAAGAGTCTAGATGCTTAATGAATTTCACCAGAAGGATTACATTTAATTATTTCTAAGTCAAAAAACAGTCGCTAAGAAAGAAAGGACATTGAATGTGATATTTGGAAAAAAAAAAAAAAAGCACTGTCATAAAACCCAAACTATGATTTCTTTCACAAATCAGGAAACTCATTTTACAGAATTTTGGCTTACCATTTGAAATATGGTTAGAGGTCTACTGTTTTATAAAACAGCAAATTACCCAAGCATAGTCATTTCATGTTCAAGGACATGTAAAATGACCTTCAAGAATGTGGTAGAATTGAAATCGAGTTTGCTAAGGGAAGGACTAGTATTAGAAACTGGAAAAGTGCTGACTCTTAATACATCATTAGAAGCATTTTCACATACTGTTTTATATGTACTTGCTTTTGATAAAGGTACAAGAAGTAAGTTTGTTCTGTTATTTATTAATTAGAACAAATATCAATAGAGGAGAGCACCACGCACTTTCCTAGTATTCAGCAACAGAGGAGAGGCTGTCTCTCTTTTGTAAGAGTATGACTTAGCTTGCCTCATCTATCCTTAGGAATGCCTTAAGAAGTAGCAGTGGTGCCGTCAAGCATATAGTGTTCAACTCAATGCATCTGCATTTATGATGTAAGAATGCTTTAGAACAAATGATGTTTCCTTGGGACTGCATTTCCTATCCCTCTCTTCTCTCTCATGTGAGATATGTCCATATAAATTGAACTCACAGAATGTAAGAAGAAATAGTGTTTGTTCTTTCAATAAAATTGATTTCTAGGAAGCAATTGTGATGTCTAGACTTTCTCCTACAACTGGTTAGAAACAGAAATTTGTGAAGAGTTTTGAGGACACAAGGTAAAAGCAGAAGAAAAGTAACCCCTGGTCATGGTATGAGTCAGGGGATAGTAAGTATTATCTGGAAACTCCTGGAGGTTCATGAGAACTTTTCAAAATGTCAGTGATGCCAAATATTTTCATAATGATGAAAATTTAGTAAGAACCTAGGATCTTGTAAAATTAACAATAACATTATATTTGAGAGTCCTGTGTAAATAGAAAAACTGATATTATCTAAATCATCAGCCGATAATGTTACAGATAATCCAGGGAGGAAAAAAAAAACATTTATAAAGTAAGGTACACCAGTAGATTATATTATAAATGACAAAGAAGTTTAATAACATGACTCAGATTCCACAATCCAGTAAACTTTTAAAAAGCAGGTTTCTGAATTAGTGGGAATCTGCATTGGAATGTGAAATATTCCAAAATATCAAAAACTATAGAAATTGAAATTATTCTTCCCAATCTTCAGTTGTTTTTATTGTAGACACACTTTTAAACACACGCAAAAAAAGAGAGTGAAAGAGAGATAGGCAAGCAGACAAACAGATGGACAAATAGGCAGAAAGACTGGGGAAGCTGAAAACATCTTGTCTGAGATGATTGGGATATAAATGTTTTGGATGTTAGAATTTTTCAGAGTTGGAAAAAAAGGAACATACATAATAAAACACCCTGAAAGTGAAAACTGAAGGTAATTTTGTACAGTATAAGATAATGTTGACAATTTTACTTGAAGTATCATGTTGATACTCCTATATTTTGGTTGTGGGGGCATTTTACATTTCAGGCATTCTTATTATGAATACTTAACCTGTCCAACCACTACAGAGTATATGGGAGATTAAATGAAGAAGTGCAAACAATATCCCCTTGTCTTCCACGAGGCCAGACATCAGAGACAGTCAGAAAAAAATTACTCGTATTTTGTTTTTTGCAAGACATAGTTATTACCTCACTTACCCAATGGACAGGTGCCATTGAGCTCTCCTGCAGCCATCCTCACAGTCCTCACATGTACTACCTGGAGGTGAAAGTCAACAGTGAGTGAATTATGAAGAGCAGCCATGCTTAAAAGGTTTTTGAGAACCTCCGCACCACTAGTTGTTTGTATTCTTTAGAAGTAAAACATAATTTAATTTCTTCTAAGCACTGGCCAATCATCATCTGTAAATGTTACTCCCAGGCCTGGTGCTGGCATTTGCATTTGCTAATATTTGCATGAAGTGATTCTAAGCTTTGAAGGGCTTTATTCTGAAAGCACATATTTTGTGCTTATTGCCTGTATGGCAACAAACACAACATGTACCCTCTGTTTTCAGTCATATGAAATTAATATATCATTTTACTTAAAGCATGAACAGTGCAACCTGAACAGTGCATTTGAATTATAGGTATGTTGTGTGGCAGATGGTGTTGAGAGATGATATTCTTTTTCAGTCTTTGTCTGATTCATGGCTGAGGTAATACAATTACCTTTTTTTTTTTTTGCATTCGTATAAAAATGGAAGAGAAAAATTTTGTTCCAATCACATATCTAATCAATATATTATTTTAAAGAAATTGACTAAAAAGAGGAAAGTGCTGCTTCTACACAACATGCATCTATCTTCTGTTAAAAGAAAGAAAAGGAAATATTAACTTATGGGCAATCACATTTTATTTATTTTCCAACTTTTCTTTTTCTCTGAGCAATAAGTGGAATTATCAGTGTGTAGACCCCTGAACAAATGGAAAGAAAGACAAACTGGAACTTTGATTTATCACATAGGCCTAGGCTCATTCCAGGTGAGCTCCAAACACACACTCATTGCTTGGGCAATTTATATAGTTCCATGGCTGCTTCTTTTGGTGTCTACAAAAGCTCCAAGAAATGGAGGCAACTTACATATCTGACGTTGGCAGACCTTCATACTAGATACTTGACAGTTCCAAATCTCAAAACCACAATTTTTAGAACTTTGGAATGTATATCATTGACTATATTCTATAAAGAAAATAAACAAAAGAATAATATCACATGAATTAAGGGGAAAATATTGTTTCAAGGTCCTGATTTATTTGAATTTATAGTAGTAAATACTGTTGTTATGTTTAAAGATATCTTTAAAGCTGAGAGAAAGGCAGCCTGGTCAGTAAGATCAGGTAAGATGGAAGCACAGGCATTGAGGGTTAGTACTCCTGGACAGCTCCCAGGTGGCTTCTATGCTCTCCTGGCTACTGGTCATTAACACAATCAGCAAGGAAAGCTAAAACAAAACAACAATAACAAAAATCAAAGGGCAGGTGTCAGCCATTGTCTGTATGTCACCTCACTTCTATTTCCTTTTAGTGTCATGATTTCCCCAGACTTTTAGGCCAGGAACTGGGAGATCCTCCATGAGTTTCTTCTACAAGGTCCTTCTCCCTTCGCAGTCAAAGAGGCATATTAATTCTATTTTATCTCCTTACTGGAAATAGTTTCCATATGCAGCTCAAAACTTCTGCCTTGCAAGGATCATCAGCCCTGCCCGGACTCGACATGACTTCCCACACAGCTTGGTTGGCTTCGTGCTTAACTTTGATCCATTTTCAACTATGGAAACAGGGTGACCCATTTACCTGCTTGAACAATTCAATAGCTCCCTGTTAGTTCTGGAATAAATTCAAACACTCTGATAAAGTGTACAGAACCCTCACCAATAACCTTTGTTCTGCCATCTTTACTGTCCTTCATGAAAATCGTCATTCTTATACTATGTCTACAGGGTCTGATGCAGCCCCTTCTACTTAGAGGTCCTTTCCTTACTAATTCTCATTACTAAAATCCACCGGACATGCAGCTCCATTCCCAAGTGGCTTTTGGCTCAATTCCTCTCATTTCCACCCTTCTTTCTGCATTGATCATGTAGTTACCACTCAGTTATTTCTTTCATATTGCTCTAAATAGGTTATCATCCCTTTAGGAAAGTAAGACTTTCATAGTTATGCTTGTATCAGAGATTCAATGCAGAAATAAACTTAGGTGAGATAGCAACTTCCTTAGTTCATACAGTTTAAGCAATCAGTAAATATTAAACATCAGCATTGGCTAGTCTCTGATCACAATAGAAATATTCATGCCAGTGAGTTTTCACCACAGGATATCACTCGCCCTCTGAGATAGGTTGATTGTATATATTGATGTCTTTGCAGATGCAGGAAGTAAAACCCACAACAGTGAACTTGATAAACTTCTTCACTGCTGTATTCTAATCACCTAGCACACCAAACGGAGCCAATATGCATTTCATGAATGACTGAAAGAATGAATAAAATAAGAGATCATAGCAGCATTCTAAAGCAATTTATAACAGCAAGAATTTGGAGTTTGAAGTCAATTTGAATTTAAGTAGGATACTTTTGGTCTCTAATCCTACTTAAATAATGTCATTAACTGAGAACCATGTTTATAAATGCAAGAGACTGAAGGAGACATTGCTCCTTTAAGCCACCACAATTGTGTTGATAACATTAAGCCATTAAATCCTGTGCATCTTTGTCAGGCACCATGGATGGGTCATAGACGTCATTGAGTAGCTTATTCAAGTTGTGCTGTTTTGTTGAGGCTTTTTACTTGCCCGTGATATACAATTGTTTACAGTTGCTTGTCTTTTACTGTTTGTAAATTAGCCCCTTTCCTTTAACTTGATTTCTAACTATATGCCATTGAAATTACTAAATTATGAAGACACATTCATTTTGCTTTTGCTGACCACTTAGAATAATACTTCTGAAATTGCAAGAACAGAGTTCAAATGAGAAAAAGACTGCAGAAAGTAATTGCGTATTTCCGAAAGCCTCATCAAGTCAGCCATGTGTCACAAATAGAAAAGGTCTCAATACCCGTTTATATTTTCTTATAGCCAGCTGAGATATTAAAAGATCGGCTGGTTGTTTTTACATTTTTAAAAGCTGATCCTAGGGTAAGAGCATCACATGGATAGAGTAAAATATGA
Source organism: Mus minutoides (assembly GCA_902729485.2). NCBI lineage: Eukaryota > Metazoa > Chordata > Mammalia > Rodentia > Muridae > Mus > Mus minutoides. The sequence goes on along the minus strand of LR752368.1, from coordinate 37,172 downwards.
GCATGGTTTGAGGGGCCATGAAAGGAGAAAGAGAAAATGGGTAGCTGCGACAATATGCTTAATCTCACAGAGTGCTGACTGACTTGTGGGCGATATCTTTCCAATTCTTTGCTAATGCAGCCTATTTCTGCCTCGGAAATACACAAGTCTAACCACCCACCTTTAGATATTTTTAAGCATAGCTGTTTGTAAGATTCAGGCCCACTGACTTGATACTTCCTGAAACTGGAATTTGAATATTTTATTTTTCTATGGTTAGAATGTATGTGTGTATATAGGTGTTGGCTCAGTTTCCCAGTGTAAACTGCCTCTTGCTTTCCTGTTTCAATGCAATTAACACTTTAAGAAGTTCATGTTTGTTCTTTAGTTATAGATGGTCCTAATGAGTAGACAGACTCAATCCTCACATTTCACCATTGTTTGTCATATTGATGATCCATATTTAGGTAGATATTGGCAAATTATACATTAGTAAGAATATATATATATATATATATATATATATATATATATATATATATACACATATACATATATATTCGTTTACATATTTATATATACACAGAACTTCTCACCCATTTGGATAATATCAAGTCATGAACATACATACATATAACTTTTTTTTTTTTTTTGNTTTTTTTCGAGACAGGGTTTCTCTGTATAGCCCTGGCTGTCCTGGAACTCACTTTGTAGACCAGGCTGGCCTCGAACTCAGAAATCCACCTGCATCTGCCTCCCGAGTGCTGGGATTAAAGGCATGAGCCACCATGCCTGGCTACATATAACTTTTGTACTTAGATTTCACAATGGAGAAAGGATAAATTAATTGTAATTTCTTTGTATTGTATTTTTTTATAAAATGAAACTTCCTTTTAGAAATTTACTGTTTTATTATTATTGCTTTCAAGCCACTATTTTTATATAATTTTCATTTATCATTTTTTTATTTTTATAACATTTTAATATAATTTTTGAGAACTTCATGCACATTTTCAATGTATCTTAATCATCTGTACCCCTTACTTTCCCACTTCAAATCTTTCCTCAATTTCTCAACAGTTTAATCATTTTTGTTGGTTTTTTTTTTCAAGTTTACATTTTTATTAGATAATCCCTTCCCTTTTCTCCTTTAACCCCCTCCCATATATCCTTCCCTGTTTCCTTCATGTTATCTTTTTTCTATATGGCCCATTGAGTATATTAGTACTTCCACATGAACAGGACCATTCTCTGAGGCATAGGCCATCTACTAATGGTAACACTTCCAAACCAAATGATTCTCCTTCTTTATAGCCATCAACTTCCTGTAATTACCCCATTAGGAGTGGATCTCCCTATAGGTGGAAGAATAACATGAACTAACTAGTACCCCCTGAGCTCATGTCTCTAGCTGCATATATAGAAGAGGATGGCCTAGTTGTCCATCATTGGGAAGAGAGGCTCCTTGGTCATGCAGACTTTATATGCCCCAATACAGGGGAATGCCAGAGCCAAGAAGTGGGAGCAGGTGGGTAGGGGAGCAGGGCCGGGAGGGGGGAGAGTATAGGGAACTTTCTGGATAACACTTGAAATGTAAATGAAGAAAATATCTAATAAAAGTTGAAAAAAAAAAAGGAGTGGATCTCTCTCATGCTAGAATTTTAACTATTTTCATCTTGTACATGCAAGAACCTCCTTATTCCAATTGCGCTGACCACTTCATAATGTTTTTATTTTTATTCTATGTATATTTGTATTTCCCCATGTATATATAAGCATGGTGAACATGTACAGTGCACAAATGCAAAGAGAGGTTGTCAGAACCCTCAGAACTGAAGTTACAGGGAGTTTCGGGCTTCAATATTAGTGCTTGGAACAGTTTTAGGTCTTCTGAAAGACTCATAACTACTGATCAATCACTCCAGCCAGATTATTTAACAATCAACCTCAAAAAAGACCTCTGGATCAAAGAGAAAGAATAGTCTTAGTGTAGTGCTTCAACATCTCTCATCCCATTAACACATTACTTCAGCACTAGTCATGGTATTAGGCAAGATTAAAAGCATAAAACAATCTCCTGAATAAACATACAAATATCAAAAATCCAGGCTATTTGTGGGAAACTCTGTGGTTTGAAAATTGGATTTTTCTCACATCCAGAATGGAACCAACTAAATGTACATGTTTATGTCTTAATCTATACAAATAGAAGAACTATTTCCCACCTCTTAAAAATGGATTACCTGCTTTACAAGTGTTAAGACCTCAGAGAGAAGTGAATATAACTGTTTCTTGTACATATCTAGGTTTCTACCCACACCCAGTGTGAGATTTGGCTGGTGGTCAATAAACTCAAGCTGAATTAAGCTGAATTAGTTGAATAAATTAAAAAGCAAATATAATAGAAATGTAACAGAAAGACAAGGATACAATCACACTCTGTCTGAAATGGTGACTCTAACGTTTCAAGTCCCAAATCTGAACTGTTTCCAAACTAAAAAAAAAAAAAAGAAAAGAAAAAATTATTTTTGTCTCTTATTGAAGATACTTTTCATACAATATATTCTGATTATTTTCCCCTCCTCCAGCTTCTCACAGTTTTTTCTTCATCTTACTTCCCCTCTAAGAAATACACTCTCTGTGTTTCCATAGAAAATGAACAGACATTTACAGGACACACACCTGTGTACCTATGTTTGCATACCCAAGAATCCCATGAAAACACAAAATCAGAAGCCAAAATACATGTGCAAAGGACCTGTAAGCTTAAATAAAATTGCACTGCCTCATTATGAGACAGAATCTCTAAAGATACCGTTAGCTCGTTTTGTGTTGGCTACTGCTCCTATTATGTAACCGACCCTTAAAAGTTATTTGCATTTCTAGTGAGACTCCCTTGAACAAAAGAAAGATTTTCGTTTATAAATGGTTATCAACTGAAGATAACTTCTAGATTAGGTATGGAAACGTGTCATGTGCTCTCAGTTTTGCCGTTCTATTTAGATTGTTTTCATGCATGTATATATTTTAGGAAGACTCTATTACATTAGTTTTTTTATACAACCCCTCAAATAGTCCTTAGTGGCCGTCCCTCTCTGTATTTCCTCTTTTGTCCAAATCTTTCATCCTCCTCACCACCATTTGATTCTCCCATTTCCATCATCACCTGTCTGTCTGTCTATCCTTTAAATGTCTGTTTATTCTATTTCTCTTTCCTGGGTAGCTACATCTTTGCTCCCTAGTTTATTACTATATACAACTCTGTAACTATATAGATTGTAGGTTTCTTTTTAATGTCTTAAGAGCTAACATCCATTCACTTAAGTGAATACATTTCACATTTGCCTTCCTAGCTCTGGGTTACCTGAGTCAGGATTATTTTCTTTCTAGAAATATGTGCATTTACCTGCTAACTTAATTTCATTTTTAGTGGTTGAGCAATATTTCATTGTGTAAAGGAACCACACCTTTTATCCCTTTATCCATTGATGGGCATCTTGGCTGTTTCCAATTTCTGGCTATCATGAATAGCTGCTTCCAAATTTCTAAACTAAGTCATCACATTTATAAACTCATTTCCACCATGAAACAAAATACAAAAAAAATGTCATCTTTCTACTGGATACATACTAGTTCACTGATAAAATTGAAGGATGCTGTAGCTTTAACAAAGAAAACCTTATTGTTTAGTCTTAGGCGTTAGCTTCAACCTTAAACGTTTTAGGCCTCTGTATCACAGGTAATCCAAAAGTTCAAATAAACCCAGAATTTTAGTTCTTTCAAGACTCTGATTTCACAGGTTTGTTGGGGACAGAGAATTTGTATTTCTCAGAAAATCTTCCAAGTTTTCTGATCTAGGAGTCCCTCTAAAAAAATAAATATATAACAGCATGATCTACATCTTCAGTCATTCCAAATAATACTGTATGTCTCACTTTTTCCAGATTATGTTTAAGACGTGCTTTGTTTTCCTTTCTAAGGAAACTTTATTGTTTTTGCATCTGAGTGTCAAATTCGTCTGCTTATTGAATTTCCATATTAACAAAGTATTACTTCTAATGGCAATGGTATAGGCTCTAAACAAGTGTGCAATTTGACAAAAATTTCAAGGCACCCTGGGAGCACATTGTGACCTAGAGCACTCTGGGAGCACATTGCGACCTGGAGCTGAGAAAGGACAATCTCTCTCCTCTAATTTTCTGTCATACAATGTGAACTAATACTATGTTTTAATTTACTGCTTTGTCCCTTTTATTGTCTGACTTTGTGTTGGTGAATTTGCTAATTAAGACAACCTCAAAGTGTGGTGCTAAAATGCTGGTTAGAGTCCCAGAGTATAACAAAGTAGTCATGTACATTTCAGAGGAAACTTACTAATGAAGCGTCATTAAGTCATAGAGTTTTATGTTAGTATTCAATGTGTATTAAGTAGATTACTTCAAATAGAACAGTACACCTAGGAAAGATCATGTGTTAGTAAGTATGTTACCAGATTCACAGGGATGTAACAGTTTCTTCCAGAAGTAAAGATGCATTAGTCACTAATTAAGGGTTTGCCTTGGTTTGGTAAATCTTGAGTTCTATAAGTAAATTCTCTTTCCATACTGCCCTGTTCTCACAATGGTTTCTTTGTACTGCATCCAGATGTTTCCTCTTGTCTCCAAGACCCATGAGAAAATATTAGAAACAATGTTTTAAAAATGCCTTAATAACACTGCTGTTGTTTTGTTAGAGGCCCCTGGGCTGGATTGATATTTTATATTTATCTGATTACACTGTTGTTAAGGAAAGCTATGGTTACTTAGTGAGTGTATACAAAATATTACCAAATAAATTAATGCAAATATAAATTTATTATCTCCATGGAGGGGCATTTCAATGTTAGCATAGAATAGTTTAATTATACTTTGTAACCTAATGAAATCCTGAGGAGACATGCTTCTTCACAAGTCTGTGATGAGACTGGATAAGAGATAAAATGAATTTTTAAACCATATAAAAATAATTCTCTTAATCCTCTCATATTCATGTGTTTGTATAGACTTCCCACACTACACACATATATGTTAGCCAGTGAGTAACAAATAAAATAATAAAATAAACATTTGCTGAAATGTCAAAGGAAGCAGGGATAATATATATGTGGGAATTCCTACCACTGTTTCCACATGCTATTATGGTAATGGTGATAAAAGAAGTCTATCCTATGGGTCATATTCAAGGTAGATATAGCTCTTTTCTCTTCAGCACACCTCTTTCTTGTGAAACTGAGGATTGAACACAGGAATTTTACATGTTATAACTTAGGCCAAGTCCTCTAGCACTGAACTACATCTGGAGCTGCTCATTGCCATTTTGTATTTGGTATAGCATCTTGCTAAACTGCCTCTGATCAGCCTGGAGGTAACTACGTAGCCCGTGCTGGCCTTCTACTGTGATGCTCTTGAGTTTAGCGTCCTGAATATCTGTGTTTATAGGTATATACACTGAGTCTGCCTGTTTCCATTTTTTCCAACCTTAATTATTTAATTTGGCTGCAAGATTGATGACAATGCCCATGGTAGGTATCCCAAAGCTCTTCAAAGGTGGAATTTTATCTCATCTCTGCCACCAGAGATTTGTTTCTGGTTTTGTTTTTTATTTTTTTCACTTCCTACAAAAACTCTCCTAATCAAAAACACAGAGGTGAATTGGTATTATCTTCCATGCATACAAAGGCCTGAAAAAAAATCAAGTTTTTTTTTAATGTAATGAATTCTATATTTTGTACACTTAAAATTAAATTTTAATCTATTTTTTAAGAGAAAAGGTTTTATTTTGCCCTACATATTATGATACATTATGGACAGAAGCCAAGGCAGGAATCTAGAGGCAGGAAGCAAAGCAGAGATCATAGAGGAATTGTGCATATTGGCATGCTCAACCTGCTTTCTTTCTTTTTTTGAACAACTTTGTTATTAGATATTTTCTCTAATTATATTTCAAATGTTAACCTCTTTTTGTTTCCCTTCCAAAAACCCCTATGTCATCCTCTCAACCCCTGCTTCTATGAAAGTGTTCCTCCACCCACCCACCCCTTCTTCCCTGGCCTGGTATTTCCCTACACTCGGGCATCGAGCTTTCACAAGACCAATGGCCTCTTCTCCCATTGATGTCTGATAAGGTCATCCTCTGCTACATAAGTGGATAGAGCCATGGGTAGCTCCATGTATACTCTTTGGTTAGTTGTTTAGTCCCTGCCAGCTTTAGGGTGCCTGGTTGATTGTTATTTTCATTCCTCTTATGGGGCTGCAAACTCCTTCAGCTCATTCCGTTCTTTCTCCACTTCTCCATTGGGAACCCAGTGCTCAGTCCAATGGTTGAGTGGAAGAAGACAGCACTTAGGAAACTTGAAACCAGGGAGTTTACTGACCATTTGGGAAGAACATCAATATGGCAATTAGACTGATGCAAATAGTTAAAAATCGGCTTTGAAATAAATTCACTGAATCAGAATATTGCTCTGGGTTAACAGTGTTAGTAGTTGAATGGGAGCTTTAATATTTAGAAAGTTGACAAAACATGAATGTCTACAATGAGCAGACAGATCTTCTGTCCACTAGAACACATGCACTTTGCAAATGAGTTTCTGATACAAACAAGAACATGTTTCATCTCTGCTCTCCTGATTCCTCCATTAAGTAAACATTTACTCTAGGAAATATTAAAATGTGTGTGATTTTTCAATGAAAGTACAAATAGTAGATTCTATCAGGGGCTTTTTAAGATCATGCCTTTCCTAGAAAACTGGTTTTCTCAACTGTCCACCTCAGTGCCCATCTGAGCACTAATGGGAGCAATCACAAACACGGAACTGGAGGAATAAAGGACAATGTGATAATTGGTAATTGAAAACAGAAGTCTACAAGATGAATAAGAGATAGTCCTAGATCTACTATTGGGCTCTCCTAACAGCCAGTAGAATTAGCAACTCTAAAGGGGACTAAGGAAACAAAGTTAGTTTCTGAATATTAAAAGACCACATTTCTAGCATCACTTGAGCATTTTTAATAATACTTCCTCCTAAGTGATGTAACATGTTGAAGGAAATGTTTGCTTGTTAGCATTGCTTTTTGTGAGATGAATGTTCTATGTTCTAAAACCATAGCACTATGGTACATAGGATTAGTGAGCAACAAATATACGTTAGACAGTGAAACCTGTGTTGTCTAGGGTAAAACTATGCAAACATGCATGCTCTCTGAGTAGAACAATCTAAAGCTCCAAGTTCAGAGAAGCTTACAGTGACAACTGACATTTGGAAAATTATTCATGCCACAGACTTACCTGTCACCTGGTGATGTGCTGTTTATATGTGTCAAGAAGGGGTTAATAAGTGTCAGCAATCACAATGGCCTCCTGGCCTTTTGTTTTCTTAATTTGTCAGTGACAATTTGGAATGATTTGACCTTTTAAAGTTTGGGACTCGGCTTGTCTTGTCCACAAATGCCTGACAAAGAGTAGCTACTCCACAAATATTTGTTTAGTAAACAAGAGGCCTCAAACAGTTGAGGACCTGTCTGAATGCAGTAGCAGCACTGCCAGGCTTGCTGAAATCATGATTCTGGCCCTCTTCAAATACTAATCAAAGCACACAGAAAGCACTTTACATCAGGCAAGGCTAACCTCTGCCTACGAAGTATAAAGTTGAATAACATTTATTAAGGATGTAATATGGGATTCAGAGTTCTTAATTTCAGTTTTTCCCCACCCCCAAGGCTATTAAATGACCATCTAAAAGAGAAAAAAATACTGAATGTCTTTATAATTTATTTTTATGAGCATTGAAGCACAGCCAAAGATTCCAGTTTTTATGCTCTTATGAACTCTTCAGTTGTAACTGTATATTAACATCTGTTTGCTCATATTAGTTTAGATTGCTTCTATGAAGCTATAATACCAAGATAAAAAATTATTCACTTTCATTTTGACAAAGAGTTTATATCTTGATTCTTCATACAGATAGAAGCAGGACCATATAGAGGCATACCATGATAAACAATAGCAAAGTTCTTTAGAAATGAAATATTAGTTAATTTTATCATTATACAAACATCATCGCACTAGTGTACTTATGCAGATCAACTGCCTCAACGTGGCTGCATTCACTCTTTGTATGATATTTATGTGTCATTTTAAATCATAATGATTGCTATCTTTTGACTGGGTTTGAACATCCTTGAAAAGCTGAAAATATACTTTGATGTCTGTTGGCTCTAGAATTGATTTCTTATTATTTTTATATTGGATTCAAAATGACTGATTTTTTAAAAAAAATAACTGCTCATGCAATATTTACTGTTTTTCTGTCATATCTAGTACAAACTAAGGTGTATTCATAAAATATGCTATTATTCTTGGCTATGGTACCAAATACACTTTGAATATGCTTACAATTCTCTACTGTATTTTAGTACGGTCAGAAAAAATGAGTTGTTCAGAAATTACCATTAATTATAATGATTTCAAAACATAAAAAGTTGAGATTAATTTTCTATTTTGCAAGTCAGAAGAGTACTTTTCCTTTAGAAGGTTTGGCCCAGGGTTAGAGAAGAATTTCTAAGTGTAGCCATCTTTGGAAAGGCAGCTGGTCACTTCATGGCTATATTACACGTGCATATTTATGATAAAAGAAAATGAAATTCTCCCTTCTATTGATTTTTAAAGGGGAAAACAATTTCAAATTTAGTCTTATATCAGCAACAGTGCCTTCATAAATTATTCACTCCAAAGCTAGAGGTATCATCTTATGCAATTTAGGTTCTCAGACCTGAGACCATTTCCCTGGTTTTTTCCTATCCCCTTGGTCTTTTCAAAGTTGAATATGTGTCATTCTTCATTTGAATCTGGCATTCTGTATATTGTGTATTGTTAATTCACAAATAAAACTAGGGGCTGTGAAATGTTTAGGAAGCTAAGAGAAAAAATAATGATACTAATACTAATAAAATTAAAAACATGGTTAGTTAGATCAGAAGAAAAACTTGAATAATCAAGGTATATCAAATTAACTTTTAACTAAAACTGTAGTGATATTCATTAGCATCATTGTCGTACATGGTTTCAGTACATGAAGTGGAACTCGAAGCTAATGAGATTGATTCTCCATGCTCCTAATAATAACCTCTGCTTGAGTACAGAAATTGCCTCATATAATGTGATTTATCTATTAAGAAATCTGGACCATAATAAAGAGGTAGTGGGAAGAATCAGAAACAGGAGGCCTAGATCACAATATTGACTGGTCTCCTTGCTAAAGTTATGACTTATGCAAATCAGTGTCCTCTCTAAAGTAACAGGTTATTTTATAAAATCCAAGCAAACAGTAACAGAACATTACTGAAATAAGCCCTGAAAACTACAATGCTTCCGGTTACTGTAAGAAATTAAAGGGAGGAGTCATCATGAAATTCCATTTCATGATCTATGAACTCTTTTATCCTAACTGAATATTAATGTCTGTTTATTCATATTAGTTTGATTGCTACAATGAAGATGAAATATCAAGAAAAGGCCAATTACACACATTAATTTTCATAAACATAGTTTAATAAACGTCATAATTCTTCATACAAAACGTGTCTTTCTGGTAAGAAGGTATATGTCCATTTCCAACCCCAACTCTGAATTATTTACACCAAAGCATTCTAAGTTGTATCTAGGAGCATAGTTTCAGCCACATAGAGATATATAGAGTACAAATGTGTGTGCTTCCTTACAATACAAACTATATTTTATTTGCCCCTTTTCTACCACTTGGAAGGTTTTATCATGTTATATAGTCATCACCATACAATCCTACAAGTGAAGATAACAAGGCAAGAACAGATGAAGTCAGTTGACTGAAGTTAGACAAAATGTGGGCAACAAAGGAATAACGCAGGCTAGATTTTCTGCATTTAATATTTCATATGCTCTCTGGTACATAAAGTTATATGTCATCCTAGAAACTCTCAAAGCTGAAAGAATTCACAGAGAATTAGACATTATGTTCTGGGAATGACACTTTATTGTCTAATTTCAAGACCAGACGTAGGCTATGCAGATTTTTTTCTTTTCACTTTTTTTTCTTTTCTGTTCTTTTTTCTTTCTTTTTCTTTTTCCTCCTTCTCCTCCTTTTTCTTCTTCTTTCCTCCCCTCTCTTCTCTCCCTATTTCTGTCTCTGTCTCTCATAAAGAATGATCCATTATCCTGTACAAGTATGAACAAGTCACATGACGAAATCATGACCCATAATATCATCTGTAAAATGACATAGGTATACCCTCCATAGCTTTTATGTTTCTGTAAGCTGTTAAAGGAGTTGTATAAGCAACACTTACCAACTATTTTGCTTCTTATCTTCTTAGAGCAGTATCATATTGCAAACTAGGAAAGAGAAAGAGAAAGCATAACCTTCAAATCATAGACGTCCTTGAATTAGTCAGAGGTCTCCAGAAAAGTAGAATAAATAGAAGACCAAATGTGAATAGCTGTATAATAGACAGATGGCTGATACAAAGAGGATAAGTAGGAAGGTAGCTAGATAGAGAGGCGATAGGAAGTTAGACATGATACATCCCCAAGCACAAGGCTTGACTGCCCAGGAAGGCTTTTTTCAACGAGGAAGAAGAATAGTAGTTTGACCTTGAAATTTATGAACATCAGTCAGGTTTTTCTGATCAATTTCTGGAAATCTAGAATATGGCATTTCGGTAAACTAACATTTAAATGATTTATATGGCTTGTTTAGTATGTTATACAAAATGAAACAACAATAAGTCATAAAATAATACAAAGTAACTAGAAAATGTCTTATGCTTCCCTGAAGAACATTTTAGTCCTTAAAATCTGGAGGTGCTCCTATTTTGCTATGCCAGTATGGTAATGTTCCCACCTGTTCCAATAACATTCTAGCTTCTAGTTTAATAATGCTTCTTGCATTATTAAAACTCAAGACAGAAAATATGTGAGATTGTGCCAGTTGTTGAATTTTCCATGTGTAATACATTTTTCTCCTTTTGTTTAACAAACTCTTTAGATTTGACTAATACCTAGAAACTAGTCTTTCTATGATTTA
>LR752368.1:14460-25995 GCA_902729485.2 Mus minutoides | reverse complement strand
TCTTCTTCTATATATGCAGCTAGAGACATGAGCGCAGGGGGAACTAGTTAGTTCATGTTATTCTTCCACCTAGAGGGTTGAAGACCCCTTCCGCTCCTTGGGTACTTTCTCTAGCTCCTACCTTGGGAGTCCTGTGTTCCAGCATATGCTATAGTGTTTATTTTGGTGGCTGATTATGATTTATTTCTTTTTAAAAATTATTTTTTTTACATCCTAAATGCTGTTCCCTACCAATTGTCCCTGCACATATTTCATCCCCTTCATCACCGAGAGTCCCCCTACCCCAGTATCCTCCTATTCTGGTGTATCAAGTCTATTCAGGCTTGGGCATATTCTCTCTCACTGTTATTTATAACCTTAAGACTTACAAAGTCACCCCAAGCTTAATAAACATGTAATACTGTGTGTAGAATTACATTTTTCCTCATGCCTTTTGGACAATTTTCCTCAATTCACTTACAGGTAGTTTTAGTCTTTTCTTGATTAAATTCCTATATAAAAAGGAAAAGGTATGGAATGCAGAAGTGTTTAGCTGAATAGTTGATATATTGCATGACAGAAAAGTAGTTATATTTCATAATGAAAATACTCTCATGAATTCTGCAGAGGATCAGTACAATAGATATTATTTAGTCCTACAAGAATAAATTTTGTTGTACTCATTTAGTGACATCCATGTACATTTATTGAGTAGCTGGGCTCATTTAGGGGTTACAGTAGCAAACAAAACTGAAAGAATCTCCTTTCTCAAGAACTTATCAGTTCGGGTATCTTCCCTGGCACTCTGGATTTGGACATGTCATACACAGGAAAAATACTATTGATTTACTCTCTAAAACTTTATCTTATTTAACAGGAATTTAGAAGTATGTTTCCAGTCTCATTGAAACTGTATATCTCATGATGTGTTGTGACCATTAAAAGGAATACGAGTCACAGACAAATAATCCAGAAATATGAATAGTTTTTGAAAGATAGGCTGTGTTAGGGAATGAGAGAAGATAGAGTGGAATGATTGAGGTTTGGGAAATCCTTGCTCACTGGATTTGAAGAAGAGTGTGGTTGACTGGTGGTAAGATCTAATCAGGTGGCCTTTTAATGAAATATAGCCAAAAAAGCTACCTGTGATTTCAGTCCTGTCCTTTTCCCTTAATTGATGGAGGAAGACCTGAAAGCCTGCTAATAGACAGTGTGTTTTAGAGATTCAGGCCAGAGATTGTTAAGAACTAGAAGATACAAAAATGAAAGAACAACTACCTGGCATGCTGCAGCATTAGAACTAGGTGTGGAGGGAACACAGATTGTTGTTTGCCTCTGTAACATGGTGCTGGTATCTCCCACAAGAAGGCAGCAGAAAATTTACATAGAAAATAAGAGTGAGTTCAAAATTATAGTGTTTATTTTTTATTTTAAAGCAGTCATTCATCATTGATCTTTAAAGACAAATATGTCAACTTGGCTTAGAAACCTAGAACTTTCTGTTTTAATAAGTTCTGAAAAAACTGAAATGAGTGCTATACATGCTTAATTGCCTTTTCTATAGGAGGATCAACTGACCATAATCACAATATACTGTCCAAGACCCCATAGGGTCTAGAAAATGGATGAATTAATTCATGTGCCTGGCATAATTATATGACATATTTATCAATATGATTCTAATGTGTACATTAAGAATAATTGTGATGATGCTTTTTACTGGATATTTTCTTTATTTACATTTCAAATGTTATCTCTTTCCCCAGTTTTCACCCCTGGAAACTCCCTATTCCATCCCCTTGCCCCATGTTTCTATGAGGGTTCAATATATGTAAATCCATCAAAGTAATCCACAATATAAAAAAAAAAAACTCAAAAGAAAAACCTGACATGATCATCTCATTAGATGCTGAAAAAGCATTTAACAAAATATAACAACCTTTCATGATAAAAGTCTTGGAAATATCATGAATTCAAGGCCCATACCTAAATATAGTAAAAGCAATATACAACAAACCAGTAGCCCACATCAAACTAAATGGAGAGAAATTTGAAGCAGTCTTACTAAAATCAGGGATCAGACAAGCCTGCCCACTATCTCCCTTTCTATTCAATAGAGTATTCAAAGTTCTAGCCAGAGCAATTAGACAACAAAAGGAGGTCAAAGGGATACAAATTAGAAAGGAAGAAGTCAAGATATCACTATTTGCAGATTAAGTGACTCCAAAAGTTCTACAAGAGAACTCCTAAACCTGATAAACAACTTCAGCAAAGTGGATGGATATGAAATTAACCCAAACCAGTATCCTTCCTCTACTCAAAGGATAAACAGGCTGAGAAAGAAATTAGGGAAATGACACCCTTTACAACTGTCACAAATAATATAAAATATCTTTGTGTGACTCTAACCAAGCAAGTGAAAGATCTGTGTGACAGGAACTTCAAGTCTCTGAAGAAAGAAATCAAAGAAGATCTCAGAAGATGGAAATATTTCCTAGGCTCATGCATCAGCAGGATTAACATAGTAAATATGGCCATCTTATGAAAAGCAATCTACAGATTCAATGCAGTCCCCATCAAAATTCCAACACAATTCTTCATAGAGATAGATAGGAAGAGCAATTCTCAAATATTCTGGAATAACCAAACCCCCAGGATAGCAAAAACCTCTCAACAATAAAAGAAATTCCAGGGGGAATCACCATCCCTGACCTTAAATTGTACTACAGAGCAATAGTGGAAAAAAACAACATGGTATTGATACAAAGACAGTCAGGTAGATCAATGAAATAGAATTGAAGTCCCAGAATTAAACCCACACTTAAGGTTACCTGATCTTTGACAAAGAAGCTAAAACCATCTAGTGGAAAAAATACAGCATATTCAACAAATGCTGCTGGCTCAAGTTGTGCTCATCATGTAGAAGAATATAAACTGATCCATTCTTATCTCTTTCTATAAATAACATTAGCTTTCATCAGAGAGTTAGCAGCTAAATTCTATCTAAAGACAAATTATCAAGATTCATGATTAAAGATTTATGAGAAATTTGAGGTAAAGTTACTTAAGATCAAACCTCAGAATTCCCAATTCCAGTGGTCATACAAAAGGTGGGTTCCCCATTCTATGGAGGAATTTTGGGACAGTTTGAACAAGCTAAAGGGTAGGGAAGCACCATAGGAAAACCAGCAATCACAATTATCCCAGACAACTGAGAGACACCAGAGACTGTGCTACCTACCAGGCAGCATACACAGGCTGGTCCTGATTATATATAGCAGAAACCTGCTTGGCCTGGCCTCAGTGGGAGTAGATCCACCTAACCTTGAGAGACTGTAGGCCATAGAGAAGGGGGATATTGAGGGGAGCACCCTCAGGGAGGCAAGGGGTGGGGTATAAGGTGAGCAAAGGGGGCTAGGACTGTGAAACCTCTGGAATGTAAATTAAAAAAAAAACTGGGGCTGGGAGGGGGAAGCCTCTGGAATGTAAAATAAATAAATAAATAAAATAATAAAGGGCTTGAACTCAGCAGATGGTCGCATGGTCCCCAAAGGATTCTCTATGACCCAGGAACCCTAGCATGCCCTTAGGATCTTAGAATCATGGGTGAGTGGAATGACACATCTGTTCCAAAGCAATCATGAGGGATCTATAGCAGCAAGAGCAGGGACACAGGAAACCAGCCCGACCAGCAACCAGCCACTCATGTTCCTTCCAGCCTGCACCAGCTCCAGGCTACCATGGGCATGAACTCAGAGGACAGTTCCACAGTCCCCAGAGGACTCTCCATACCCCAGGTGCCCTAGCATGCCAAGGATCTTAGGATCACTGGTGAATGGAATGCAACATCTGTCCCAAAACAATTGGGAGTTCCTGGTGCCAGCAGGATCAGGGACACAGGACCCTCACCTGATTAGCAGCTCTGGTTCCTTCTGGTCTGCACTGGTCTATCTTGGTTTCAAACACAGCCTATAGCCCCACTGCTCCCAGAGGTGGTACCATTTCCAAGTGCTCTATCATGCAGAGGAAAATAGGAGTTCAGGATGCCAAGATCCCAAGAACTTGGACACACCAGACTCTCAGGGTCTCAGAGGAAGTTTGACTGCTAAGACCTCTGACCCACCCAGAATCTAGGGTTCACAAGATCCCAGAATTACAGGATCACAGAGAAAGCAGGAGTTTTGACTGAACCAGGATAGGAGGGAGGACTGGCCCCAATCAGATATATTGAGGGCAGCAAGCACTTGAGATAATCAGATGGCAGGAGACAAGCATAAGAACAGAAGCAAGAGAAACCAAGGTGACTTGGCATCAACAGAACCAAACTCTGACTATAACAAGTCCTGGATACACCATCACACCAGAAAAGCAAGATATGGATCTAAAGTCACTTCTCATGATGATGATGGAAGTCTAGAAGAAGGAAATAAATAACTCCCTTTCAGAAATACAGGAGAACATATCCAAACAGGTAAAAGAATTGAACAAAACTAACCAGAATCTAAAAATGGAAGTAGAAACAATAAAGAAATCACAAAGGGAGACCCCTCTGGAAATAGAAAACCTAGGAGAGAAGTCAGGAGCCATTGATGCAAGCATCATCAACAAAATAAAAGAGATAGAAGAGAGAATCTCAGGTGCAGGAGGTACTACAGAAAACATTGACACAACAGTCAAAGAAAATGCAAAATGCAAAACGATCCTAATCCTAAACATCCAGGAAATCCAGGACACAATGAGAAGACCAAACCTAAGGATAATAAGTATAGATGAGACAGAAGATTTCCAAATTAAAGAGCCACTAAATATCTTCAAAAAAATTATAGAAAAATCCCCATCCTAAAGAAAGAGATGCCCATGAACATAAAAGAAGCCTGTAGAACTCCAAATAT
The DNA here is from genome assembly GCA_902729485.2 of Mus minutoides. Lineage (NCBI taxonomy): Eukaryota > Metazoa > Chordata > Mammalia > Rodentia > Muridae > Mus > Mus minutoides. The sequence goes on along the minus strand of LR752368.1, from coordinate 21,124 downwards.
ACTTGACCCAAAAAGAAATTCCTCCTTTCACATAATAATCAAAAGATCAAATGCACGAAGCAAAGAAAGAATATTAAAATCAGTAAGGGGTAAAAATCAAGTAAAATATAAAGGCATACCTTTCAGAATTACACCTTAAAATTCTCTGAGACTATGAAATCCAGAAGATCCCGGGCAGATTTCATAGGACCCAATACCATTATAGACACAGACTATTACACCAAGCAAAACTCTCAATTACCATAGATGGAGAAACCAAGGTATTCCATGACAAACCCAAATTTACACAATATCTTTCCACAAAACCAGCCCTTCAAAAGATAATAAATGGAAAACTCCAACACAAAGAGGGAAACAAAGCTCGAGAAGAAGCAAAAAAGAAGTCTTTCAACAAACCTAAAGAAGACAGCCACATGAACAGAATTCCAACACTAACAACAAAAATAAAAGGAAGAAACAATCACTGGTTCTTAATATCTCGTAATGTCAATAGATTCAATTCTCCAATAAAAAGACAGACCAACAGAATGGTTACATAAACAGAACCCAACTTTTGGCTGCATACAGGAAACCCACCTCAGGGACAAAGACAAATACTACTTTAGAGTAAAAGGCTGGAAAACAATTTTCCAAGCAAATAATCCCAAGAAACAAGGTGAAGTAGCCATTCTAATATCGAATAATATCAACCTTCAACCTAAAGTTCTCAAAAAAGATATGGAGGGACAATTTTTACTCATTAAAGGTAAAATTTACCAAGATGAACTCTCAATTCTGAACATCTATGCTCCAAATGCAAGGGAATCTACATTCATTAAAGAAACTTTGCTAAAACTCAAAGCACACATTACACCATACACAATAATAGTAGGAGACTTCAACACCCAACTTTCATCAATGGACAGACGCTGGAAACAGAAACTAAACAGAGACACAATGAAACTAACAGAAGTTATGAAGCTAATGGATTTAACAGATATCTATAGAACATTTCATCCTAAAACAGAAGTATATAACTCCTCAGCACCTCATGGTACCTTCTCCAAAATTGACCATATAATTGGTCACCAAACAGGCCTCAACAAGTACAAAAATATTGAAATAATCCCATGCACCTCATCAGATCATCACAGATTAAGGCTGATCTTGAATAACAACACAAATAGAAAGCACACATACAAGAGGAAGCCGAACAACTCTCTACTCAATGATAACTTGATCAAGGAAGAAATAAAGAAATTTAAGATTTTTTAGAGTTTAATGAAAATGAAGCCACAACATACCCAAACTTATGGAACACAATGAAAGCATTCCTAAGAGAAAAACTCACAGTTCTGAATGAGGCCAAAATGAAACTTAAGCAAGCATACACTAGCAGCTTGTCAGCACACCTAAAAGTTCTAGAACAAAACTAAGCAAATTCATCAAAGAGGAGTAGAAAGCAGGAAATAACCAAACTCGACTGAAATCAACCAAGTGGAATCAAAAGAACTATACAAAGAATGAACCAACCCAGGAGCTGGTTCTTTGATTAAATCAACAAGATAGATAAACTATTTGCCAGACTAACTAGAGGGCACAGGGACAGTATCCTAATTAACAAAATCATAAATGAAATGGGAGATATGACAACAGAACCTGAGGAAATAAAAAAAAAAAAAGTCATGAGATCCTACTACAAAAGCTTATACTCAACACAACTGGAAAACCTGGATGAAATGGACTACTTTCTAGACAGATACCAGGTACCAAAGTTAAATCAGGATCAGATTAGTGATCTAAACAGTCTCAAAACCCCTAAAGAAATAGAAACTGTCATTAATAGTCTCCCAACAACAACAACAAAAAAGCCCAGGATCAGATGGGTTTAGTGCAGAGATCAATCAGACCTTCAAAGAAGACCTAATTGCAGTTCTTCTCAAACTATTCTACAAAATAGAAACAGAAGGTTCTCTACCTAATTTTTTTCTATGATGCCATGATTACTCTGATACCTAAACCACACAAAGACCCAACAAAGAAAGAGAACTTCAGACCAATCTCCCTTATGAATATTGGTGCAAAAGTACCCAATAAAATTCTCACAAAACAAATCCAAGAACACATCAAAACAATCACCCAGCATGACTAAGTAGGCTTCATCCCAGGGATGCAGGGATGGTTTAATATACTGAAATCCAACAACGCGTAATTCACTATATAAACAACTCAGACAAAAACCACATGATCATCTCCTTAGATGCTGAGAAAGCATTTGACAAAGTCCAACATCCCTTTTTGATTAAAGTTTGAAAAGATCAGGAATTCAAGGCCCATACCTAAACATAATAAAAGTAATATACATCAAACCAGTAGCTAACATCAAACTAAATGATGAGAAACTGGAAGCAATCCCACTAAAATTAGAGACTAGGCAAGGCTGCCCACTCTTTTCCAATGTTTTCCATATAGTGCTTGAAATCCTAGCCAGAGCAGTTAGACAACAAAAGGAGATCAAAGGAATACAAATTGTAAAGGAAGAAGTGAAAATATCACTTTTTGCAGATGATATGATTGTATATATAAATGATCCCAAAAATTCCACCAGAGAACTCCTATACCTGATTAACAACTTCAGTGAAGCAGCTGGATATACAATTAACTCAAACACATCAGTGACCTTTCTCTACACAAAGGATAAACAGGCTGAAAAAGAAATTAGGGAAACAACAACCTTCAAAATAGTCACAAAAAAAAATATAAAATACCTTGGTGTGACTCAAAATAAAGAAGTTAGAGATCTGTATGATAACAACTTCAAGCCTCTGAAGAAAGAACATAAGAAAGACTGTATCTTCAACGAATGGTGCTGGCTCAACTGGCGGTGAGCATATAGAAGAATGTGAATTGATCCATTGTTGTCTCTTGTACAAAGCTCAAATCTAAGTGGATCAAAGAAGTTCACATAAAACCAGAGACACTAAAACTTATAGAGGAGAAAGTGGGGGAAGAGTCTCAAAGATATGGGCACAGGGTGAAGTTTCCTGAACAGAACAGCCATGGCTTGTGCTGTAAGATCAAGAATCTACAAATGGGACCTCATAAAACTGCTAAGTTTCTGTAAGGGAAAGGATACTGTCAATAAGTTCAAAAGGCAACCAATAGCATGGGGAAAGATCTTTACCAATCCTAGATCTGATAGGGGGTTAATATTCAATATATATAATGAAGTCAAGAAGTTGGACTGGAGAACACCAAACAACCATATTAAAAAATGGGGTATAGAGTTAAACAAAGAATTCACAAGTGAGGAATACAGAATGGCTGAGAAGCACCTAAAAATGTTCAAAATCTTTAATCATCAAGGAAATTCAAATCAAAACAACTCTGAGATTCCACCTCACATCACTCAGAATGACTAAGATTAAAATTTCAGGTGACAGCAGATGCTGAGGAAGAATGTGTAGAAAGAAGAACACTCCTCTAATGCTGGTGGGGACTGCAAGGTGGTACAACCACTCTGGAAATCAGTTTGGTGGTTCCTCAAGAAACTGGACATAGTTCTACTGGAAGATCCACCAATACATCTCCTGGATATATATATATATATATATATATATATCCAGAAGATGATCCAGTATGTAATAAGGACTCCTGCTCCACTATGTTCATAGCAGCCTTATTTTTAATAGCCAGGAGCTGAAAAGAACTCAGATGCCCCTCAACAGAGGAATGGATACAGAAAATGTGGTACATTTACACAATGGAATACTACACAGCTATTAAAAACAATGAATTTATGAAATTCTTAGACATATGGATGATTCTGGGGATATTGTCCTAAGTGAGGTAACCCAATCACAAAAGAACACACATGATATGCATTCACTGATAAGTGGATATTAGTCCAGAAGCTCAAAATCCTTCTTAGATGGGGGAAGAAAATCCCCATTGAAGGAATTACAGAGAAAAAGTTCAGAGCAGAGACTGAAGGAATGACCATCCAGAGACTGCCCCACTTGGGGATCCATACCATAAACAACCCCCAATCACAGACATTATAGCAGTTGCCAATAAGAGCTTGCGGGCAGGAGCCTGATGATATAGCTGTCTCCACTAATACCTCTAGAGAACAGGATTCAATTAGTTAGATTCAGACAATGATTTTGGTTTTTCATCTTCCATAGCCAGTTCATTTTATTTTGCAGGTAGGGTTGGAAGTCACTGTAGTAGATAAATGTGCTTCAGCACTCACTGGTCTAGAACATTCTGAACACAGACCAACAATTCCATTAAACATTGACTAGAATATTTTGTAGTGGTAGAAAAATTGGGAATGTATTTTTTTATTTGTTAAGTTCTGTTTGTGATTTGATGTAGTCAAAAATAGAGAGAGAGAGAGAGAGAGAGAGAGAGAGAATTACTTACTATGAATTATCCTTGTCTGCAGTATTCAATATTCCTGTGCATAATAGAATATCCTAATTTGTATTCCTGCATCTACCTTACAGGAATATCTATTACTCTTTTTTATTTAAATGTGCAATAAAACATTTTAGTAAATTAAAATTTTTCCTTTAGCATATATTATATTTCTGAAGCACACAGATGGGAAAATGTTCAAAACAAAGCAAGATATCGACCCCAGTTAGACTCTAAAAGACTTAATTCATAGAGTCTCAGTATTTCCATACACTTTGTGGAGTCATAATACCAGTATCCTGAGTTTTGTAACAATATTTACTTTCTTTTATTTTTTTCAACTTTTATTAGATATTTTCTTCATTTATATTTCAAGTGTTATCCAGAAAGTTCCCTATATCCTCCCCCCTCCCGGCCCTGCTACCCTACCCACCCGCTCCCACCCCCTGGCCCCGGGGTTCCCCTGTATTGGGGCATATAAAGTCTGCATAACCAAGGGGCCTCTCTTCCCACTGATGGCCAACTAGGCCNCCTGAGATTCCACCTCACACCAGTAAGAATGGCTAAGATCAAAAATTCAGGTGACAACAGATGCTGGCGTGGATGTGGAGAAAGGGGAACACTCCTCCATTGTTGGTGGGAATGCAAGCTGGTTCAACCACTCTGGAAATCAGTCTGGCGGTTCCTCAGAAAATTGGGCATAGTATTACCAGAAGATCCTGCAATACCGCTACTGGGCATATATCCAGAAGATATTCCATCTGGTAACAAGGACACATGCTCCACTATGTTCATAGCAGCCTTATTCATAATAGCCAGAAACTGGAAAGAACCCAGATGTCCCTCAACAGAGGAATGGATACAATATTTACTTTCATTTATTCGAATTTCTTATAAACTGAACAAGAAATTGTAAACATTATAGTGTGGCTAAAATAATACACACACACACACACACACACACACACACACACACACACACACACACACATATATATATATATATATATATATATATATATATATATATATATACATACATATATATATATATACACACACACATATATTATCTCACATGTTTTACATTATTATAAGCCATTGATCCATTATGTTTTATATTTTTGCTATAAAGTATTTTACTTTAGCATGTTATAGTAAATGTATTTCTCATACATTTACTATAATATACATTTAGTAAATATATGAGAAATAGCAAAAGTCTGAGAAATCTAAGTAAAATTTAACAATAGGCAGTGCAGGGGGAATCAAATAATACCATTCAGTTATTAAAGTTTGAAAAAAAAATCTAGTTACTTTGTCAAGTTTAATGTAGCTTTGTTTCAGTGTAAACCTGTACCCTTCACCTCATTTTTCACTAGTACTGTTGAGTGGGAAGGGTAGATGTACATCTATGGTATTGATTTTGTATAGAAATAGGCTAAATTTTTTAAGTTCTCTTTAGGTATAACATAAAGTATAGCATATATGTTGTAAACATATAATTTTATGTTTTATGTAAGTTTATAATAATAATAATATCACCACAATTAATTTAACGAATCTGTATGAATGCTGTATATATCAACACAGTATTTTATAATGCTTTACTTCTGTCCCTGTCTGCCCAAGAGCTGTCCTAACACAAGTGGGGCTTTTCTTTAAAAAAATGTTTGTTTTATTTGTTTGTTTGTTTACTTATTATGTGCATACTCACGCATGTGTGTATACATGTTATAGCAAATATATGGATGTGGATGGATGACATTTGAGACCCAGTTCTCTCCTTCCACCAAAGAGTTCCTATGGAAGGGACTCTTGTCAATAGGCATGGTTATAGGCACCTTTGCCCATGGAGCCATCTTGTTATATTATAAAAATTATATCATATCACCATCCCTCTTTATTTGCCCTCATTGATTCAGCATATTAATTTAAAGACATTTCTGCATGCACCTCATATCAGTAGTTAAATTCTGAGTAAGGCATAGTGGCTCACCTCTGTAATGCCTACACTAGGAGGTTCAGGCAGGAGGAATGTTGATTAGGGATATATAATAAATCCTGCCAGGGATCCCTCCCATAATCAGCCACCAAAATAAACACTATAGTATATGCCAGCAAGATAATGCTGAAAGGGACCCGATATAGCTGTCTTGTGGGAGGCTATACCAGTGCCTGGTAAACACAGAAGTGGATGCTCACAGTCAGCTATTAGTTGGAACACAGGACTCCCAAGGTAGGAGCTAGAGAAAGTACCCAA
>LR752368.1:0-14375 GCA_902729485.2 Mus minutoides | reverse complement strand
CCGAGTTGGCCATCATTGGGAGGAGAGGCCCCTTGGTCATACAGACTCTATATGCCCCAGAACAGGGGAATGCCAGGGCCATTACGTGGGAGGGGGTGGGTAGGGGAGCAGGGCGGGGATGCGGGAGGGTAAGGGAAAATTTCTGAATAACATGTGAAATGTAAATGAAGAAAATATCTAATAAAGAGAAAAAAAAATCCCACAGCACTCTAGGGTTAAGAGTCAAACTACATCTCAGAAATAAAAACAGCAAAACAAAACAAAATGTAAGCAACCTTTCAGTTTTTCTGATTAAAATGTTTGTGGAGAGACAGGAAGCAACTTATTTATTCACCTACAGTTCCAGTCAGTGCCAGTACCCTGAAGTGAGATGCTGCAGTTGTCATCTCTTACGGAATTGGTGCAGTTTAGCTGTGCATTTAAACTTGTGTGTAACGTAGTTTCATAATAACCTCTTAGTTTCTTGATTGTGGATCTGTAGCAATTCTGCCTGTCTCATTTCTAGTGTTACTCATCTGTATCGTTTTTTAATTAAAAATAATGATTAGTATGCTTAAAGGTTCTGATATTATTGATCTCTAAGAGAACTTGCTTTAAGAAAAGAAGAGTTTTAATTTTCGCTGGTTTACTTTGGGTTTAATGGCTTCTTTTGCAAGTTTCTAATAGTAGGAAGTAATTTCTCATTCTTTCCTGGGGATATTCTACAGACAAATATTAGATTTTCTGTTGTAGCTTCCCTTGTCTTTGAAGCTCTGTTAAATGCTTTGCATTAAGACTTGTATTTCTGAGGAGAATATACTTTTCCTATTGTTCACAGGGAAGTGCTTTAAATGTTCCTAGAAACAACGTATAAGCAAACATTCTGAAACCTTGAAAGTTGAGGCCAACAACTTTTTTCTCTACAAAATGCCACAGCTATCACTGGTGATAATTGTACAATAACTGCTGATAATTGTACATATTTTTGGTCTGTTTCATAAACTTCAAGACAATCACCAATTTTCTAGATTATACTAAGAGAAAAGTGTCTCCTCACCTCCATTATACGTTCAAGTTACTAAACTGAAATATGTAATTTCATAGCAAATCATGGCAGTGATCCTCAAAGGCTCATGGAAGTCAGAATCTTCATATCCGCTGAGCAGTGAAGAGGACATACTCACACCTCAGGCCCTGCAGCAACTGACACATTAGAGCAAGTAAGAGGACATTCTCATCTACCTGCCATAAGGGTGCCAGTAAACATTTGATGAGAACCAAATTCCCAACCTCAGCAGTCACAAGCAATTGTAACATCTCTAGGCATCAAGAGAGGCCAAGTGGAGAAAGTATGCTTTGTTCCCACTTTGTTCCCACAGTCATGACATAATGCTGTGATTGCTTCAGTGGTGTGATGTCAGAAGTCACCTGCATAGAAGTTACTCAGAACCATGTAGCATTCTACCCAATGGCTGTGGTTTCAATCAAATATCACTTAGTATATTTAGAGTTTAAAAGATATATCAAACTAAATAACCACAAATCGGTGAGCATACAACAGAGCAGAAATGGGAAAATGATAACATTGTCAATGTCAGCTTCTAGAATGAGCTTCAGTATGGTTTTTCAAACAATGAATGAAAGGGCCAGAATATTTTAAATGTTATATAAAAGACATGGTAGATTTAAAGAAGAGCAAATTTGGAGACTGAATATGAATGCATAGTTTATGGGTGCACAATTAGAGAAAGGAAAACAGATCAGTGAACTTGAAGATAAATACTAGAAATTACCCCGTTTGAGCACTATAAACAGGCTTTACTTGAGATGACACCCAAGAATGTAAGGCTGTTCTTACAATCAACGCTGTTGAATAACATGGAGAACAGTACATCCTACAATTTAAATAAGTATACCTATTCATAGGACAGAAAAAATATGACTATATTATTATACGGTAAGCCTTGGATATCATATGTAACACAATAGAAATATGCCTAGTTAGTTCCTGCCAGTATCAACTTCTGGTTTTTTCTGTGTTCAGAAATGAAAAAATATTCTTGCCTTTGTGTCCAAGATAATGAGCTACCCCAATTCTCAGACTCTCTCCTAACAATGTGTTCCTCCAACACCAACCATTGATGTGAACTTAGCATTTTATCTCATTTTCTCTCAGACTGAAATAATGAATTCCTTGATTTGAGTCTCTTGCCCGCTTTAATCTTTTGCATACAGGAACAATTCCTGTAATATACAGTCCATATCAAAGACTTTTAAAAGTGCGTTACATCTTTCTTAGATGCTCTGCAAAGTTCTGCTTCAGCACTTTTCCTTTTAAGTAGTGACTCTCTCTGAAATCAGAATTCACCATTTTGACTCACTGCTTCCTAGTCTGTGACTAACATTTCTTTTCACTTTGTCATCTTAGAAAAATAGATCCAAAGTTAACAAGATTCTGCCCCTAAACTTTTTAGAAATAACTAGAATGAAGGATTGCGCCTGATTTTCATTTACTGCCCCTTCACAGCTTCTCTCGGGTTCCCCATTCTAGTCTCCTTTATTCTTTCTTGCCTCGTCCCATGCCAGGGCAGCCTCGACAGGAGTTGGGGGTGGTCAAGGACTAGGGATACTGGTTGGTGAATAAGAAAACATACAATTATAATACAATACTTACAGACTTTTTTTTTTTTTTTGGCATGGGGATCCTTGAACTCTGGAGTCAGGGTTCTCACCTAGACTTGACTCAGCCCCAGTTTTTATTGAAATCATACAAGGAAGTTAGGTTATAAAATTCATGGGGGGGGAGGTAAATGCTTCTCTATTTTCCAGTGCCAACATTTTCTTGTGACACAGAATAGTACAGATTTAGAACAGAAAAAAGGAAATTATATAATCTTAGACATAAAAATTTTACAGCAAGCACAATTTGTTTTTATATCTTCTGGCCACCAGTCTCCAGTGAGGTCAGGGGCAGCAGTATTTCAGATACAAAATCAGTATCTTTCAGACATATGTGAGACAATACAGTTTCATAAAAGGGCAAACATGAGGTCATACTGATGACCCTGCAGTCTTTATAATTTTTGGACCCCGTCTGTCTGTCTACAAAAAAACCCTCACCTAACCTGTATGGAGAAGTCCTAGGGGGCTGCCATCATCATCCTTAAATCCAAGGAACCGATTGCTAACTTTCTGAGAAATATCTGTATATTATTTCATCCCCAATTTTTTGATAAAAATATCCTATTTTTATTATACAGACTTGAGACAAAGACTAGGGGAGCAGCTGCAGACTTGCTTATCTCTGCCTGCGGCTCGAGGTGACTTTCATTTCTACCTAGATTGAGTCACTGTAATATACATTTCTCTTGAATTCATGGACAGCCTTCACTTTAATATTATTGGTAACATCTAGTGTCTGGATACCAAGTGGGTTCTACTAGGTCTTGTATTGTCACCAAATACTAGTTTAATCAAGGAAGGAAAAAATAGAAGGTAGAGTAAATAGATAAAGATAGTGATAAATACTAAGAATAATTACAAAAATGATATCACAAGGTGCTTGTGCCAAATAAACCAGCCTTGGGGCCTCTCAGTATTCATACTGTGGCCCACACAAGGTCATAGCCTCATGCTCTGAAACACAGTAACCCTGGCAAATTTTTCTTCCTTGTCATCAGGGGTCCCGGGAATCTCAAACTTAATGCAGAGTGTCTTCAACATTCCCATACTCTGATTTCTTCCCATACCATTTTTTCCCCAAGTCTGCATTATTGGTAAAATCACTGATATTTATTTAATAATCTAGATTTATGCTCATGCTAAGTGAAATAATGACTAAAAATTCGTATCCAATCACCAACTGCCAGTGGTTACTACTCTAATCAGTTTCTTCAATGCAGGTTTCTTAAAATTCATTTCAGTATAATATGATAGAACAAATGTGCTCTGCTTCATTCCAGGGATTAAACTCTGTTTTGTTTCTGATATATGCATATATTTTTTTCAATGTAATTAACAAAACTTACTGAATTCAAAATTACATACCACCTAACTACACATACAATTTTAGTGGTAAGATTCTACACTCTTTCTATGGTCCAGATTAATCTATGTGACCATTCAGGAATCAACAGGTTCTTGACTCTGAAATCAGTCATTCATTAGGAAATGTCATAAAATGATGTTTTATTATAAACACTTGTCAACATTCCTGATGTGTTCCTGCCTGAAGTATTGACCAGGACTATCATAAATTCTATGTCATAATTAGTGAGCTCTTAGAAATCCCTATCATGTGAAAAAAAGGGGAAATTGACCTTAATTAAAATCTTTCTGTATTTCTATAATCTGTAATTGCACAAATGTCACACACTGCCTTGACAGCAAAAGTCCCCCCCCTTTCCATGATGGTTCTGGAATATAGCTATTCATACAGAGTAGACAGGAATGAGTAAAACAGATTTTTTAAAAACTACTTTTAAGCTAAGGTGAATTGAAAATCATCAACTTAGTAATATATTGCTTAAAAGAGGAAAAAGTATCAAACAACAATTTCACAAAATTCTTTGTTTAAAAAGACACAATTTTGGTGATAGCTTACAAAATATTAAAGCAAATCTAATGCCAGGTCTGTGAGCATTATGCATTAAGAGAGGATCCTTTTTATTGTGACAATTGAAATAGAGAACTGTTTCTTTTATCTTCCCCTTAGACACTGTTTGGTTGCCTAGAAACTCAGTCTTTTGCCCATCTAAGTGCAGTTAAGGTAACACATTTGATTTTCAGACAGAGATAGTAAGAAAGGTTAAAGAATATTGAAACAGTGAAGATAGGTTTTGAAAAAAAATGAAGGTTTTTTTTTCTGTTTGTTTACATGTAAGTAGAACCTAAAATTACTCATTATAACCATCTACAAATACTTAAGAATGAATTCATTTTAGCAAAGAGCCTAGTAAAAAACTATGAGTGGTTTCATTTTTAATATAATAAAAGATCATAGTCTTTTCAGGAGTTAAAATACTTGTTAAAGGAACGATGTGTAGAGGCTCATTATCCACGCAGTAAAACTATTAACAATTGACTATGTGCCTTACACTTTCCCTTGAACATTCCAAAATTACCTCCATATTGCTTCAGATCATCTAACTACCTTCTCTCTCTCTCTCTCTCTCTCTCTCTCTCTCTCTCTCTCTCTCTCTCTTTCTCTCTCTCTCTCTCTTTCTCTCTCTCTCTTGATATTTTCTTGATTTACATTTCTTTCTCTCTTGATATTTTCTTTATTTACATTTCTTTCTCTCTCTTTTGTATGTATGTATGTATGTATGTATGTATGTATGTATGTATGTATGTATTTTTACACTCTAGAATTTATTCCTGCCACCACAGCCCACCATCCAACTCTTCCACAACCCATACCTCCTCTCTACAGCCCTGTCTCCATGAAGATGTCCCTACACCCAACAAGACCTCTAAACTCATTGGAGGCCCCAGTATCTTGAGGGTTAGTTACATCTTCTCTGACAGAACCCAGACCCAGCAATCCTCTGCTATATTATGTGTTTGGGGCCCCATATCTGCTGGTGTATGCTGCCTGGTTGGTGGTCCAGTATTTGATAGATTTCAGGGGTCCAGTTTAATTGAGACTGTTAGTCCTACTACAGGGTAGCCCTCCTCCCCAGCTTCTTCCATCTTTTCTCTAATTCAACCACAGGGGTCAGTTGCTTCTGTTCATTGGTTAGGTGCAAATATCTACATCTGACTCTTTCAGCTGCTTTGTTGGGTCTTCCAGAGTTCAGTCATGCTAGGTTCCTTTTTGTGAGTGCTCCATAGTCTTAGTAATAGTGTCAGGCCTTAGGACAACCCCTTGAGCTGGATCCCACTTTGGGCCTGTTGCTGGACCTTCTTTTCCTCAGACTCCTCTCCATTTCCATCCCTGCAGGTCTTTCAGATAGAAACAAATATGGGTCAGAGATTTGACTATGGGATGGCAACACCCTCCCTCACCTTGATGACCTGTCTTCCTACTGGAGGTGGGCTCTATAAGTTCCCTCTCCCTACTGTCAGGCATTTCATCTAAGGTCTCTCCCTGTGAGTCCTGGGAGTCACTGGTGCATTCTGAAGGGTCCCCCAACCTCCTACCTCCCGAGGTTCTCTGTTTCCATTCTTTCTGCTAGCCCTCGGGGCTTCAGTTCTTTTTCCTCACCCAATACCAGATCAAGTTCCCCACCTACTGTCCCCTTTCCATCCCAGGTCTCTCCTTCCCTCCCCACTTGTGATCACTTTCTTCTACCTCCCAAGTGGGACTGAGGAGTCCTCACTTGGGCCCTTAAGCTTGTTGACATTTTTGAGTTCTATGGACTGTATCTTGAATATGCTGTTCTTTCTTTCTTTCTTTCTTTCTTTCTTTCTTTCTTTCTTTCTTGCTTTCTTTCTTTCTTTCTTTCTTTCTTTCCTTCTTTTCCTCCCTCCCTTCCTTCCTCCCTCCATCCCTTCCTTCCTTCCTTCCTTCCTTCCTTCCTTCCTTCCTTCCTTCCTTCCTTCCTTCCTTCCTTCCTTTCTCCCTTTCTCCCTTTCCCTTCCCCTTCCTTCCTTCTTTCCTTTTTTCTTTTTAGGCTAATATCTATGTATTAGTGACTACATAATATGCATATCCTTTTGGGTCTGAGTTACCTCACTCAGGATCATATTTTCTAGTTCCATACATTTGCCTGCAAAACTCAAGATGTCCTCATTCTTAATAGCTGAGTAGTATTCCATTGTGTAAATGAACCACATTTTCTGTAATCATTCTTCTGTCATGGGACATCTGTTACCCCCTTTCCAGATCTCCCCTCAGGAAATACCCTATGCAATCTCCCCTCACCCTGCCTCTAAGAGGATGCTCCCCAACCACACAGCCTTTCCTGACTTCCTGCCATGACATTCCCCTACACTGGAGCATGGAACACCCTCGGGTCCAAGGCCCCCTCCTCCCAATAATGACCAACATATGTGGCCTGAGCCCTGGGTCCCTCCTTGTGCATTCTTTGGTTGGTGGTCCAGTCCAGGGGGTCTGACCTATTGACCTTGTTGCTTCCCCACACACACATTGGGCTGGAGCAGCCCCCCATGACTTCTTCAGTCCCTTCTCCAACTCCTCCATCGGGACCCCCCTTCCCTGTGCTCTGTATTTGTCAAGCTCTGGCACAGCCTCTCAGGAGACAGTCATATCCGTGTCTAGGTTGGTAACTGTATATAGGATGGATCCCCAGGTGTAGCAGTATCTGTTCCACACTTCAACTCCATATTTTCTCCTGTGAGTATTTTCTTTCCCCTTCTAAGAAGCACTGAAGCATCCAAACTTTTTTTTTTTTTAAATAGGATTATTTGGTTCTCTGGAGTCTAGCTTCTTGAGTTTTATATATATATTGGATATTAGCCATCTATCAGATGTAGGATTGGTAAAGATCTTTTCCCAATCTGTTGATTGTCATTTGTCCTATTGACGGTGTCCTTTGCCTTACAGAAACTTTACAATTTTATGAGGCCCCATTTGTCAATTATTAATCTTAGAGCATAAGTCATTGGTGTTCTGTTCAGAAAGTTTTCCCCTGTGTCCATGTGTTCCAGGCTTTTTCCAACTCTTCTATTAAATTAAGTGTTTCTGGTTTTATTCGAAAGTGCTTGATCTACTTGAACTTGAGATTTTTATAGGGAGATAAAAATTGATCAATTTGCTGTCTTTTGCATGCTGACCTCCAATTGAACTAGCACCATTTGTTGAAAATGTTGTCATATTGTTGTTCCTCCTATATGGGTACAAACCCCTTCAGCTTCTTGCGTACATTCTCTAGCTCCTTCATTGGGGACCTTGTGCTCAGTCCAATGGATAGCACTGAGCATCCACTTCTGTATTTGTCTAGCACTGACAGAGACTCATATGAGATAGCTATATCAGGCTCCTGTCAGCAAGCTCTTGTTGGCATCCACAATAGTGTCTGGGTTTGGTGATTGTATATGGGATGGATCTGCCTAGGGTGGGGGCAGTCTCTGGATGGTCATTCCTTCAGTCTCTGCTCCACACTTGGTCTCTGTAACTTCTTCCATGGATGTTTTGTTTACCCTTCTAAGAATGATCAGAGTATCCATACATTGGTCTTCCTTCTTCTTGAGTTTCATGTGGTCTGTGAATTGTATCTTGGGTATTCTGAGCATCTTTGCGAATATCCACTTATCAGGAGTATATATCATGTGTGTTCTTTTGTGATTGGATTATTTCACTCAGAATGATATCCTCCAGATCTCTATGCCCAAGTATAAGGGAATGCCAGGGCCAGGAAGCAGGAATGGGTGGGTTGGTAAGCAGGAGGAGGGGGAGGGGATAGGGGAATTTCGGAGGGGAAACCAGGAAAGAGGATAACATTTGAAATGTAAATAATAAAAATATATAATAAAAATAAAAAATATATTAAAAAAGAAAAAAGAAAATACTGTCAGTATTCTACTGGTTGATTTTAGCTAAAGTACTCATAGCTGTGTGGCTTCATTTCTGGGTCTTCAATTCTATTTCATCGATCAACTTGCCTGTCACTTTACCAATGCCTTGAAATTTTTAATCACAATTTCTCTGTTATACAGCTTGAGGTCAGGAATTGTGATTCCCCCAGAAGTTCCTTTATTGTAGAGAGTAAATTTTGTTATCCTGGGTTTTTTATTATTCAAAATCTATTTGAAATTGTTCTTTCTAACTCTATGAAGAATTTTGATAGGGATTTCATTGTATCTGTAGATTGCTTTCAGGAAGACAGCCACTTTTGCTATATTAATCCTGCCTATCCATGAGCATGGGAGATCTTTCCATTGGCTGAGGTCTTCTTTGATTTCTTTCTTCTGAGTCTTGAAGCTCTTGTGATACAGACATTTCACTTGCTTGTTTGTAGGCACACCAGGGTATTTTATATTGTTTGTAACTATTGTGAAGGGTGTCATTTTCCTACATTTTTCTCAGCCAATTAATTCTTTCAGTTCAGGAAGGCTATTGATTTGTTTGAGTTAATTTTATATCTAGTCATTTTGCTGTAGTTGTTTATCAGGGTTAGAAGTTTTCTGGTGGAATTTGTGGAATCACTTATGTGTACTATCATATCATCTGCAAATAGTGATATTTTGACTTTTGTTCTTGTGTTCTTGGATTCAGTTTGTGAGGATTTTAATGTGTAATTTTTTGCATTGATGTTCATGGGGAAATTGATCTGAAGTTCTCTTTCTTTGTTGGTTTTTTTGTGTGGTTTATGTATAGGCATAATCACTTCATAGAGTGAATTGGGTAGTGTTCTTTTTGTTTCTATTTTTCGAAACAGTTAGAAGAGTATTGATAGTTGGTCTTCTTTGAAGGTCTGATAGAATGCTGCACTAAACCCATCTGGTCCTGGTCCTGGTCCTGATTTTGTTTGTTTGTTTGTTTGTTTGTTTTGTTTTGGGTTTTTTTTTTTTTTTTTTTTTTTTTTTTTTTTTTTTTTTTTTTTTTTTTTTTTTTTTTTTTTTTGGTTGTGAGACTTTTAATGACCTCTTCTATTTCTTTAGGGATTATGGGACTGTGTAGATAGTTTATCTGATTCTGATTTAAATTTTGTACCTGGTGTCTGTCTAGAAAATTGTCTATTTTATCCAGATTTTCCAGTTATATTAAGTATTGGGTTTTGTAGTACGATCAGATGATTTTTAAAAATTTCTTCAGTTTCTGTTGTTATATTGCTCTTTTCATTTCTGTTTGTTATTTGCCTACTGTCTCTGTGCCCTCTGGTTAGTCTGGCTAAGGGTTTCTCTATTTGTTGATTTTCTCAAAGAACCAGCTCCAGGTTTGGTTGACTTTTGTCTATTTCTTTTTTTTTACTTGGTTAATTTCAGCCCTGAGTTTGATTATTTCCTGCCATATACTTCTCTTGGCTATATTTGCTTCTCTTTGTTCTAGAGATTTCAGATGTGCTGTCAAGCTGCTAGTGTATGCTCTCTCTAGTTGCTTTTTGGAGGTTCTGAAAGCTACAATTTTTCCTCTTAGTACCACTTTCATTGTGTCCCATAAGTTTTGGCATTTTGTGCCTTCTTTTTCATTAAATTCTTTAAAAAAAAGTATTTAATTTCTTTATTTATTTCTTTATTGACCAAGTTATCATTGAGTAAGTTATTTTAAGTTTCCATGTGTATGTGGGCTTCTGTTGTTATTGTTGTTGTTCTTGTTGTTGTTAAAGACCAGCCTTAGTCTATGTTGATCTGATAGGATGGATGGGATTATATCAATCTTCTTGTATATGTTCAGGCACATTTTGTGAAAGATTATATGGTCAGTTTTGAGCAGGTACCATGAGGTGCTGAGAAAAAGGTGATTCTTTTGATTTAAGATGAAATGTTCTATAGCTATCTGTTAAATTCATTTGGTTCATAACTTCTGTTAGTTTCACTGTGTATCTGTTTAGTTTCTGTTACCATTATCTGTCCATTGATAAGAGTAGGGTGTTGAAGTTTCCCACTATTTTTTTTCAATTTTTTATTAGATATTTTCTTAATTTACATTTCAAATGCTATCCCGAAAGTTCCCTTCCCCCTCCTACTGCCCTGTTCCCCTGCCCTTCCACTCCCACTTCTTGGCCCTGGCATTCACCTTTATTGGGGCATATAAAGATCTCAGTAGCAAGGGGCCTCTCCTCCCAATGATGGCCGACTAGGCCATCTTCTACTACATATGGAGCTAGAGACACGAGTTCTGGGGGTTCTGATTTGTTCATATTGCTGTTCCTCTTCTAGGGTTGCAGACCCCTTCAGCTCCTGGGGTTCTATCTCTAGTTTCTCCATTGTGGGCCCCGTGCTCCATCTTAAAGATGACTGTGAGCATCCACTTCTGTTGGAGACAGCTATATCAGGGTCCCTTCAGTAAACACTTGCTGTCCTATGCAATAGTGTCTGAGTTTAGAGACTGATTATGAGATGGATACCCTGTGGGTTAGTCTCTGTATGGTCCATCCTTTCATCTTAGCTCTAAACTTTGTCTCTGTAACTCCTTTCATGGGTATTTTGTTTCCTATTCAAAAAAGGAATGAAGTATCCATGCACTGGTCTTCCTACTTGATTTTCTTGTGTTTTGCAGATTGTATCTTGGGTATTCTAAGTTTCTGGGCTAATATCCATTTATCAGTGAGCGCATATCCAATGACTTCTTTTGTGATTGGGTTACCTCACTAAAGATTATGTCCTCCAGATTCATCCATTTGCGCAAGAATTTCATAAATTCATTTTTTTACTAGCAGAAGAATACTCCATTGTGTAAATGTACCACATTTTCTGTATCCATTCCTCTGTTGAGGGACATCTGGGTTCTTTCCAGCTTCTGGCTATTATAAATAAGGCTGCTATGAACATAGGGGAGCATGTGTTCTTTTTACCAGTTGGAACATCTTCTGGGTATATGCCCAGGAGAGGTATTGCTGGATCTTCTGGTAGTAATATGTCCAATTTTCTGAAAAAAAATGCCAGACTGACTTCCAGAGTGGTTGTATAAGCTTGCAATCCCACCAGCAATGGAGGAGTGTTCCTCTTTCTCCACAACCTCGCAAACATCTGCTGTCACCTGAATTTTTGATCTTAGCCATTCTGACTGGAGTGAGGTGGAATCTCAGTGTTGTTTTGATTTGCATTTCCCTGATGATTAAGGATGTTGAACATTTTTTCAGATGTTTCTCAGCCATTCGGATTTCCTCAATTGAGAATTCTTTGTTTAGCTCTGTACCCCATTTTTAAATGGTGTTATTCATTTTCCTGGAGTCCAGCTTCTTTAGCTCTTTGTAGATGTTGGATATTAGTCCCCTATCAGATTTAGGATTGGTAAAAATCCTTTCCCAATCTGTTGGTGGCCTTTTTGTCTTACTGACTGTGTCTTTTGCCTTACAGAAGCTTTGCAATTTCATAAGGTCCCATTTGTCAATTCTTGATCTGACTGCACAGGCCATTGCTGTTCTGTTTAGGAATTTTTCCCCTGTGCCCACATCTTTGAGGATTTTCCCCACTTTCTCCTCTATAAATTTCAGTGTCTCTGGTTTTATGTGGAGGTCTTTGATCCACTTAGACTTAAGCTTTGCACAAGGAGATAAGAACGGATCAATTCGCATTCTTCTACATGAAAACCGCCAGTTGTGTCAGCACCATTTGTTGAAAATGCTGTCCTTTTGCCACTGGATGGTTTTTGCTCCCTTGTGAAAGATCAAGTGACCATAAGTGTGTGAATTCATTTCTGGGTCTTCAATTCTACTCCATTGATCTATCTGTCTGTTGCTGTACCAGTACCATGCAGTTTTTATCACAATTGCTCTGTAGTACAGCTTAATGTACTACAGAGCAATTGTTAATGGTGATTCCCCCAGACGTTCTTTTATTGTTGAGAATAGTTTTTGCTATCCTAGGTTTTCTATTATTCCAGGTGAATTTGCAAATTGCCCTTTCTATCTCAGTGAAGAATTGAGTTGGAATTTTGATAGGGATTGCGTTGAATCTGTAGATTGCTTTGGGCTGGATAGCCATTTTGACTATATTAATCCTGCAAATCCATGAGCATAGGAGATCTTTCCATCTTCTGAGATCTTCTTCAATTTCTTTCTTCAGAGACTTGAAGTTCTTGTCATACAGACCTTTCACTTCCTTAGTTAGAGTCACACCAAGGTATTTTATAGTATTTGTGACTATTGTGAAGGGTGTTGTTTCCCTAATTTCTTTCTCAGCCCTCTTATCCTTTTTGTAGAGAAAGGCCATTGGTTTGTTTGACTTAATTTTATATCCAACTATTGCACTGAATCTGTTTATCAGGTTTAGGAGTTCTTTGGTGGAAATTTTGGGGTCCCAAATATATACTATCATATCATCTGCAAACAGTGATATTTTAACTTCTTCCTTTCCAATTTGTATCCCCTTGATCTCCTTTTGTTGTCGAATTGCTCTGGCTAGGACTTCAAGTACTATATTGAATAGGTAGGGAGACAGTGGGCAGCCTTGTCTAGTCCCTGATTTTAATGGGATTGCTTCAAGCTTCTCTCCATTCAGTTTGATGTTGGCTACTGCTTTGCTGTATATTGCTTTTATTATGTTTATGTATGGGCCTTGAATTCCTGATCTTTCCAAGATTTTATCATGAAAGGGTGTTGGAATTTTCCCACTATTATTGTGTGAGGTACAAACTGTGTTTAGAGCTTTAGTAAAATTTTTTATGAATGTGGATGTACTTGAATTTGGAACATAGATGTTCATAATTGAGAATTTATCTTGATAGATTTTTTTTTCCCCTTTGGTGAGTATGAAATGTTCTTCATTACCTTTTTTGATAACTTTTGGTTCAAAGTTGACTTTATTCAATATTAGAATGGCTACTCCAGCTTGTTTCTTGGGACCATTTGCATGTTCTGTTGTGTTTTCTTGTAATTCTTTAAGGGATGTAAGTGTTTCTTCTCTAAGAGCTTTTACCTGTTTACATGTAATCACCTATATTTTTTATGTGCTCAACATGTTTATATTTTATTAAAACATTTTATTTGATATTTTTTTCATTTACATTTAGAATGCTATCCCAAAAGTCCCCTCTACCCTCCCCCTTGAACTTCTTTAAGGGAATTATTCATGACCTTCTTTTTTTTTTTTTTTTCAACTTTTATTAGATATTTTCTTCATTTACATTTCAAGTGTTATCCAGAAAGTTCCCTATAACCTCCCCCCTCCCAGCCCTGCTCTCCCACCCATCCGCTCCCAACCCCTGGCCCCGGCGTTCCCCTGTATTGAGGCATATAAAGTCTGCATAACCAAGGGGCCTCTCTTCCCACTGATGGCCAACTAGGCCATCCTCTTCTATATATGCAGCTAGAGACATGAGCCAAGGGGGTACTAGTTAGCTCATGGTTATTCTTCCACATATAGGGTTGAAGACCCCTTCAGCTCCTTAGGTACTTTCTCTAGCTCCTTCTTCCTTGGGAACCCTGTGTTCCATCTAATAGCTGACCATGAGCTTCCACCTCCATGTTTGCCAGCCATTGGTATATTTTCCCCCGAGACAGCTATATCCGAGCCCTTTCAGCACCATCTTGCTGGCATATGCTATAGTGTCTATGTTTGGTGGCTGATTGTGGGATGGATCCCTGGCAGCCACAGTCCTTGGGTCCATCCTTTGGATTCAGCTTCATAAATACTCTCTTTAACTCTTTCAATGTGTGCTTTGTTCTTAATTCTAGGAAGGGGTGACGTGTCCACATTTTGATCTTCCTTCTTCTTGAGTATCATGTGTTTAGTAAATTGTATCTTGGGTAGTCTAGATTTCTGGGCTAATATCCACATATCAGTGAGTACATGTTATGTGAGTTCTTTTGTGAATGGGTTACTTCACTCAG
>LR752370.1:0-85945 GCA_902729485.2 Mus minutoides | reverse complement strand
TTTCTCTCTCTCTCTCTCTCTCTCTCTCTATATATATATATATATATATATATATATATATATATATATATATATAATAGGAAATGGGATGATCTATCCACAGAATTCAAGAATATTAGCAAACCAAAGAGGCCAAGTGAGGATGTCTTAATCCCACCTGGGAAGAAAAAGGAAGCAATCACAATCACAGGAGCATGTAAGAGGGAGGGAGGGACCTGGATGAAAGAGGGAATGGGGGGAGAATGGAAACATGAATTGTGGTGGTTGGGAGACAGGAGTGAAACATTGAGGGTCAGCAGAAAGAATGGAAACAGGCAACCTCCTCGGGAGGTAGTAACGGATTCAAAGGGAGGGAACCTTAGATGAAATGCCCTACAGTGGGGAGAAGGAACTTGTAGAGCCTACCTCCAATAAAAGGCAGGCCATCAAGTGGAGTGATGGGATTGCGATCCCACAGACAAAAACTGTGACCCAAAATTGTTCCTGTCTGAAAGTACTTCAGGGACGAAAATTAAGAAGAGACTGAGGGAAAGGAGATCCAGTGACAGACCCAACTTGGAATTCAGATCAAGGGGCGGATCCAAGGCCTGACATTATTACTGATGCTATGGTATGCTAACAGGCAGGAGTCTAAAGAGGCTGCCCTCCAAGAAGCCCAACGTGTAGCTGAAAGAGTCAGATCAGATACTTACACCCAACCAATGGTCAGAAGACATGGGACCCTGTAATTGAATTAGGGAAAGGCTAGAAGAAGTTGAGAAGCAGGGTGACCCCATGAGAAGACCAGCCGTTTCAACTAAACTATTCCCTCGAGATCTCTCAGAAACTGAGCCACCAACTAGGCAGCCTACATTAGCTGACATGAGGTCCTTGACACATATACAGCAGAGCACTGTCTGGTCTGGCCTCAGTGAGAGAAGATGCACCTATTCCTTGAGAGATTAGAGGCCTCAGGAAGTGAGGAGGTCTGGTGGGTTGGGGAACTTCTTGGAGATGAGGGGGAGGAATGGTATGAGGAACTGTCCAAGGGTAAACAGGAGGGGGATAATGACTGGACTGTAAAAAAAGAGAGAGAGACTAAAGAATAATAATAAACAATTATTCAAATATCTGTTTTATCACTAGTATAGAGGTCCCGTATTTTGTCTTTGATTTACTATCTTATAAAATATATTAAGTTAATTCTTTCTAAAAGTTGAATTAGAGATTTTTAAATGATTTCTCTAGAAAAATTTTATGCCTTGTTCTACTATCATTGTCATAGAATAAGAAGTGTGCATTACCTGTTTATAAACTTGCTTTAGATTTAAAATTTTTTTTCTACCTTAAGAGCATTCAAGGGCCTTCCATACTGTATATATGAAGCATCCTGTGTCTGTGAACTCATTCCTACTCCCAGTGTCCTCTCTTCTACTGTCAATACACTGTTCTACATCCATATGTGCATTTATTTCCTTGCAAACATTTGTTCACTATAGAGTAGATTCAACACATGATGGAAAATATGAGGTTTCCTCTTTTTCTATTCAAATTAATTACTTACAGGTAAAGATTCACTATTGCAATTTTAAATTCTCTGCTGTTCATCCTTTAGACAGTTTGTTTCCCCTTTGTTGTCATCTGCTACGTATCTTTAAGTTTTATGTTTTCATTATACATTAACATGCTTTAGGCTGAGCTTTCACTAACAAAATCTTGCAGTTGAATTGACCTTTCATACTTTTGACTTCATATTTTAGTACAGAAGTAAAGGGGATTTATACAGTGTTGTCATAATATTAGACTAGTTGAATTTGTATGAATACTTTCACTCAAAGCCTCGAATATGTATGTGAATAGCAAGTTTTCTTTTACTTCAACTTGACAAAACCTTTTGCTTTCTATTGAGACAGTTTTATGGCAGTGTTCTTAACTCTTTTTAAAAATTGGGAAAATTGGTATTATATGTTTTTTTCATTCAATATCTTGAGTATGTCATGCATTCCTTCTGGGCATGTAGTTTCTTTAAATCACTATTGGACACATTAGAATTTCTTTTATATGAATGTGATATTGATATTCTCTTGCTGCTTACAAAAAGTTCTCAAACATAGATTTTCAAGAATTTGCTTAAAATATGTCTCAGTAAAATCACTTTTTGTTAAAATTGCTTTGTGATAATTGAAGTTCACAAATATGGATGTTTGTGACTCATAACTTTAGGAGGTTTACAAACTCAATACATTTATTAATATTCTTCTTTCATAATTCTCCTATGGCACTCCTACCATAAATAGTTAATAATTTTGAGTCACTTTGTAGCACTTTTAAGTCTTTGACTCTTTTTCTCCTTATTTTTATATTATATCCCTGCCTAGAATGACTAGGAAGTTTAATGCATGTTAAATGAAGAAAGAAACTGTATGATGACCTTGGTAAAATATATCTGCTTCTTCAAAATCCTTAATGTAGTCTGTGAATCCACTTCATTTTATGTTCAGCATGATAAACTGGTGGCTGAGAGTCTGTGTGTCATTCATAGTGGTGCAATGGTTCTAAATATAAAGAGATAATATAATTACAGTTCATATTTGAAGTTGTATGGAACCTGAGGAGACATCACCATTGTGATTAAGTCAGTAGCATTTACTACACAGATCCTAACATAGCCAAAGCTGAGACAATTACTAGATATATGCTCTCCAAAATGAACTTCAGTATAAACTTGAAGGCTTTGATTTTAAGAAGTCATGACTAAAGTATTCTTGTTTTTTAATAGTATTGTCAATGGTCTTAATAAAGTTTTTATTAAAATAACATAAAAAGCTTCATGGTGTGTGTGTGTGTGTGTGTGTGTGTGTGTGCGTGTGCGTGTGTGTGTGTGTGTATGTTGGTCTATGTATGTTTGTGTTCGTACATATGACTCTTTCATATCTGAGCAATAGATATGTATATCATTTAATTAGCACAGGACACATTCAGATGATTTCTGAATTTATATTCATTTCAAATCATATCAAACATTAAGAACTATACTTCAAAGAATTATATGGAAGTTATGGAATCTATATTCCATAACTCCTTGATATAGTTTGTTACAAAAAGCAATGTTTTAATATTGTACTTTTTTATGTTTTTGCATTTATTATTGACATGGTTGCATCATAGAGGTATAAAACAAATGAAGTAAAATGATGAAATTTTAGTAAAATTATTTCTTGCCTTTCAAATATTAAACATAGTTAAAATGCAACAAAAGCAAATATCAATGTAAAACGAATCAAACTACTTTATTACTGAATGGGGTCACTCAAGCCCCCAAAGACAAATGCTGGTGTTCCTTTTTATGGGTCTTAGCTTCAATTCTTTGTATGCATCTATGTGTTTGTAAGAGTGGGTGTGTGATCATGTGTTTCACATAAATACTTAGAAGATAAGAAGTAATAATTTATGATTTAAAAAATTATTTAGAAAGAGGAGACGGTAGAAGGTAGTTGGTTGAAATATAATAGAAAGGGAATATTGGGGCTGAATTTTTTATTTAAGTTTTTATTACATATTCCCTTCATTTACATTTTAAATGTTATCTTCTTTCCTGTTTCCTCCCCTATACAGTGGAAGGACAGCAATGAGGAACTGAAATCCAGAAGGAGGCTTAAACAAAATGAGGCAACTTAGTAGCCTATATATTTTTTTTCATATACATACACACACCTTCTGTTTATCTGTCTCTCTGTCTCTGTCTCCATCTCTTTGTATGTCTTTCTCTCTCTCCACGCACATACACACACAAAGGTAATAATAGAATATCAGTAATGTAATAATACAAGGGAGAAATGCTAGGAGCGAATTTTTTAAGTAGAAATAGGGATTTGAGGAATGGAAAGACAGGCTGGGTATGTGTTAAGCAAGCTACTATGAATATATGAAGATGACTTCTGAAGTCCCACTAATATAAAAGCTTTATAAACAAGATTTGAGGCAAAGGTAACTTGATTGAGTGCAAAGTACTGTAGCCAAATCAGGTAATTAAAGGAAATTCTCAGTGTCAGGCCCCAGTTATCTTCCTATGAGTTATTGGTCAGAGAATTCCCAGAGGTACAGAAAACCATACAGGTTCCTCATTGTGGTTGCCCACAAAATTAGATGACAAAAATTTATTGCTGAAGACATAACATACTATTGTTGTAGCACACAGGGAAAACAGTTTTGAACAGACAATCAAAACTTCTTTGCTTGATATAATCTATCTTACTGAAATGTGTTTTGAGGTCTCTTGGAGGAAGAGAGAAGACAGCAATGGTCTTTTTTTTCCATTTTTTTTATTAGATATTTTCTTAATTTACATTTCAAATACTATTCCGAAAATCCCCTCCCCCCTCCCCCTCCCTGCTCCCCTGTCCACCCACTCCCACTTCTTGGCCCTGGCATTCCCCTGTATTGGGGCATATAAAGATTGCAGTACCAAGGGGCCTCTCTTCTCAATGATGGCCAACTAGGCCATCTTCTGGTACATATGGAGCTAGAGACACGAGTTCTGGGGGTTCTGGTTAGTTCATATTGCTGATCCTCTTCTAGGGTTGCAGACCCCTTCAGCTCCTGGGGTTCTATCTCTAGCTTCTCCATTGTGGACCCTGTGTTCCCTCTTATATATGATTATGAGCATCCACTTCTGTACGAGACAGCTATATCAGGGTCCCTTAAGTAGGTACTAGCTGTCCTATGCCATAATGTCTGAGTTTAATGACTTATTATGGGATGGATCCCCCGTGGTGGGGTAGTCTCTGTACGGTCCATCCTTTCATCTTAGCTCTAAACTTTGTCTCTGTAACTCCTTTCATGGGTATTTTGTTTCCTCTTCACAGGGGGAATGAAGTATCCACGCACTGGTCTTCCTTCTTGATATTCTTGCGTTTTGCAAATTGTATCTTGGATATTCTAAGTGGTACATCTACACAATGGAGTACTATTCTGCTATTTAAAAAATGAATTTATGAATTTCTTGGGCAAATGGATGTATCTGGAGGATATAATCCTTAGTGAGGTAACCCAATCACAAAAGAAGTCATTGGGTATGCACTCACTGATAAATGGATATTAGCAATGGTCTTATTTAAGGATAGACTATGCATGTATAATATAGACCTTCCAAGCAACATATGTGTACTGACACAACAGTGAAAGTCAGTTTAGAGGGAAGTTGATGTTTATTTCTCTAGTTTTTTATTACTTCCTATTCTTTTTAAGAAACATGTTATTTGAATCAGTACTGTTTAATACGTAGACTCAAAACAGTTCAAAATTTTTAGGTAAATAACTGAATGTTCACTTGGAGGTGGAACATTTATACCAATTCCCATGCCCCTACAAAGGCTATAGGATCAGAAAATATAAGAGCCTGAGAATGGAAAAGAGTTATCTAAAAACAAACAAAACACACAAATAAAAAACTGTACTTTGGCTATGGTATTGCTTTTGTGCATATGGATTCACAGGAGATGTGGTTATCTACACAGAATCTGGAGAAGTTCAATCCAGTTCCAGTGGAATTCCTGATGGAATATAGAGGGGTCCCCTCAGCTGCCTACTCATAGTGAGGAGATATGGTGGTTATTGATGGATGCTGCGAAAGAGAATGTAAATTTTTCTTAAGAATGTGACTGTCAGAAGATTCACCATGGACTCATGAGTGATGCCAGTATAGACATTCACTTACCTGACTCAGCTAAAAAACAAGTAAACAAACAAAAGTAAATATGTACAATTTGTGACTCATAGCATTGGGGAAATGGAACCTCAACAGGCTGCCCCTTGTAGCCAGGCAGGAAGCCCAATGGAGCAATAGGGATACAAAATCACCCACAAATCTTTCAATCCAAAGTCCCTTCAGTCTACAAGAAAAACAGGCACAGGGGATTGGATCAGAGACAGAGGGAATAGCCAGTAACTCTCCCAACTTGAGACCCACAGGCAAGTACCAATCCCTGGTGCTATTATTGATACTCTGTTATGTTTGCAGACAGAGTCTACTATGTCTGCCCTCTAATAGGTTCCACCCAGCAGCTGACAGAGACAGATGCATATACCCACACCCGAACAATAGATTGAGCTTGGAGATTTTGATAGGAGAATAGAAGAAAGGATTTTAGCCCAAAGAAAATAGGAACCCCACAGGTAGACAAATAGAGTGAACTAACTTTGATCCTTGGGGCTCTCAGAGTCCAAACCATCATCCAAAGAACACTGATAGACTTGTACCTAGGCCTCTCTGCATATATGAAGCAGATATGCAACTTGATCTTTATGTAGGTCCTGAACAATTGGACAGAGAGTTGCTATCCCTAAAAGAGAAATATGTAAAATGTAATACAATAAAATTAAATGTGGGGTTGTTATTATGGTTAAATTTTATAATACTTTAATAAATTGCAATACAGTATATATTTTACATAATAAATATTATATTGGTTGGTAGATAATATAAAAATAACTTTTAGAGGAAAAGTTTAATGAAAGTGTCAGTTGGAAAAATGATGTACAGTGATGAAGTCATATACGCATCTATGTAGTTAGTCATTGCAACAATTAATATAGGAAGTATCACACAGGATCCAAGCATAATCAATATTGTATTAATTATTTTAATATTTTTATGTTTTATTACATGATTTAAAAATTGGAAATAAACCTAAAGGAAGACCCAGCTATATCACTCTTTGTAATATACCCAAAATGCCTAACCATGCCACAGGGGCATGAGTTCCACTATGTACATTGCAGGATTATTTGTGATAGCAAGAAGCTGGAAACAACATAGATGTCTCAGGACAGAAAAATGGTCACAGAAAATGTGGTTCATTTATGAAATGGAAGACTACTCAGCTATTAAGAATGAGGACATCCTCAGTTTTTTTTTTTTTAATAGAAACTTTTTTCATTAGATATTTTATTTACATTTCAAATGCCAGCCCCTTTCTTAATTTACTCTCCAAAAACCATCTATCCCATCCCCTCTACCCCTGCTCACCACCCTACTGACTCCCTCTTCCTGGCCCTGGTATTCCCCCATACTGGGGCATAGAACCTTCACAGGACCAAGGGCTTCTCCTCCCATTGATGCCTGACTAGGCCATCCTCTGTTACATATGCAGGTACAGCCATGAGTGCCACCATGCGTTTTCTTTGGTTGGTGGTTTAGTCCAAGGGAGCTCTGGAGGTACTGGTTAGTTCATATTGTTGTTTCTATTATGGGGATGCAAAGCCCTTCAGCTCCTAGGGTACTTTTTATAGCTCATTCTTTGGTGACCCTGTGCTCTGTCCAATGGATGGCTGTGAGCATCCATTTCTGTATTTGTCAGGAACTGGCAGAGCCTCTCAGGAAACAGCTATATCAGGGTCCTGTCAGCAAAATCTTGCTGGCATATGCAATAATGTCTGGATTTGGTGTTTTTTTTTTTAAGGGAAGGATGCCCGGGTGGGGCAGTCTCTAAATGGTCCTTCCTTCCATCTCAGCTCCGAACTTTGTTTCTGTAACTCCTTCCATTCGTATTTTGTTCCCCATTCTAAGAAGGAACAAAGTATCCACACTTTGGTCTTCATTCTTCTTGAGTTTCATGTGTTTTGCAAATTGTATCTTGGATATTCTAAGTTTCTAGGCTAATATTCCCTTATCAGTGAGTGCATATCATGTGTGTTCTTTTGTGATTGGGTTACCTCACTCAGGATGATATCCTCCAGATGCATTCATTTGCCTAAGAATTACATGAATTTATTGCTTTTAATTGTTGAGTAGTACTCCATTGTATAAATGTACCACAATTTTCTTTATCCATTCCTCTGTTGAAGGACATCTGGGTTATTTCCAGCTTCTGGCTATTATAAATAAGACTGCTATGAACATAGACTAGCATGTGTTCTTATTATCAGTTGGAACATCTTCTGGGTATATGCCCAGGAATGATTTCTAGATCCTCAGGTAATGCTATATCTAATTTTCCGAGGAACCACCAAACTGATTTTAAGACTGGTTATACTGGCTTGCAATCTCACCAGCAGTGGAGGACT
The DNA here is from genome assembly GCA_902729485.2 of Mus minutoides. NCBI lineage: Eukaryota > Metazoa > Chordata > Mammalia > Rodentia > Muridae > Mus > Mus minutoides. The sequence goes on along the minus strand of LR752370.1, from coordinate 77,902 downwards.
GTTCCTCTTTCTCCACATCCTTGCCACTATCTGCTGTCACCTGAGTTTTTGATCTTAGCCATTCTGACTGGTGTGAGGTGGAATCTCAAGGTTGTTTTCATTTGCATTTCCCTGATGACTAAGGATGTTGAATATTTCTTTAGGTGCCTCCCACCCATTTGGTATCCTCATGGCCCTCAGTTGATTATTCTTTGTTTAGCTCTGTACCCCATTTTTTAATAGGGTTATTTGTTTTTCTGGAGTCCAACTTCTTGAGTTCTTTATATATATTGGATATCAGTCCCCTATTGGACATAGGATTGGTAAAGATCTTTTCCCAACCTGTTGGTTGCCTTTTGGTCTTATGGAAAGTATGCTTTGCTTTACAGAAACTTTGCAATTTTTTTTAGGTCCTATTTGTTAATTCAATTGTATTTATTTATTATTACTACCCTTCTTTTCTATTAACACATTACAGCCACAGAAAGAATTGGTAGCTTGATGCATCCATGCATATGGAAAAATATTGTGTCTATCACAATAGTACTGTAGGAGGACATTTTAATTTCTGTTATATTATTTCAGAGAGATATTGGTCAACAGTTCCTCATCTATTAGAGATCATATTTTTCTCTAATATGGGAAAAAGTAAAAGCAAATAATTTAATAATTATAGTTCAGACTGTAATAAGTAATAAAGATTATAAGATATGCTGAGGAATTGTGCCTAAAATAAAGAATAGAAATTTCTGGAAACAATCTGTTGAAAGGAGGTCTGTGTGCAACACATTCTGTGATACAGGTAAATAAGTTCTAGAAAGTTTTATACATATAAAGAAAAAGAAGTGAGTATGACGAGCTTGCTGGGTGGTTAAGTGTTTTTATAGAACTTTCAGGGACTTTCACATGCTCCAAGTTTAGAAACCCACAACCAATTGAGTGGCTCTTAAGTAGCAGAAACTTCAAATGCAGGGTATGTATTGTGCTCTACTGGTTCCTGTGTGCATGCAAACTCATGTACACACACACACACACACACACACACACACACACACACACACACACACACTTTCTCACAACGCACCACTAAAGAAATGTACCAGGATTCATTTACAAATACATATGTCCATGTTAGTAAAAATAATAATTATGTAAGAGGTAATAAATTTTAGAGGAAATGGAGAATCACAGGAAGAGTTGGAAAGAACTGAAGGATGGGTAGAAATGAAAGAAATATGGATCCCCTGTATTGAATTCTCAAAATACACACACACACACACACACACACACACACACACACACACACACACACACACACATATATTTATTTGCAACATTGATTTGCAACACAATGTACATATATATGAAAACATCACCCATGTTTATTAATGCATACAATATTCCTCAGTAATGGTGCAATAAAGTTTGAAAGAATGAGGAAAATATTGCACAGAGCTTCATGAGTAGAACAGTAAACTTTGCATCCATGCTCAATTATCCTAGTATCTTTGAAACTGTATGTAATCTTTTATTCACCTTACATTTTCATATATGTAGCCATGATACTGTTATCATGAAGTTTCTAAGGTGAGTGATTTATAAAAATTCCATATGACAATTTGGGAAATAGACTATCTTTAAGTTATAATATAAAATTTCTGTACATGCACGTGTAGTTACATGGCTATAGACAATTTAAACACTCAAGTGTTCAGTTTGCAAAGCTAAAAATGCATTTTCCTATGAAAATTAACAGGAGTATCATAAAACTCTGTTTTCTTAAAATCATTATTTAGTTTAAGTTTATATTTGCCTGTTATAAAAATAAGTACATAAATTACATATTTATTGTGTATGATTTTATATTTTATATTTGCCTAAAATATAAAGATATAATTGAATCAAAATAAACATTTGACTTCAATTTTTTTTAATTGTCCTAAAGATTGAAATTATATACTTTCTGCTCTTCATAGTATGCCTGTGTTATCTTATATTTAGATGTTTAAAACCTATGTAGAAGATGACTGCCTTGTCTGACAGAGTGGCAGAGGATGTGCCTAATCCTATAGAGACTTGATGTCCCAGGGAAAGGCGATTGGTGGGAGGTACAGGTGAGTGGGGGAGCACCCTCAAAGAGGCAAAGGGGAAGAGGGATGGGGTGAAAAACTCTTTTTTTTCAATATTTTTTATTAGATTATTTTCTAAATTTACATTTTAAATGCTATCCCAAAAGTTCCCTCTCCCCTCCCACTGCCCTGTTCCCCTGCCCACCTACTCCCACTTCTTGGCCCTGGCGTTCCCCTGTATTGGGGCATATAAATATTGTAATACCAAGGGGCCTCTCCTCCCAATGATGGCTGACTAGGCCATCTTCTGGTACATATGGAGCTAGAGACACGAGTTCTGGGGGTTCTGGTTAGTTCATATTGTTGTTCCTCTTCTAGGGTTGCAGACCCCTTCAGCTCCTGGGGTTCTATCTCTAGCTTCTCCATTGTGGGCCCTGTGTTCCATCTTATAGATGACTGTGAGCATCCACTTCTGTATGATACAACTATATCAGGATCCCTTCAGTAAACATTTGCTGTCCTATGCAATAGTGTCTGAGTTTAGTGACTGATTATGGGATGGATCCCCCGGTAGGTTATTCTCTGTATGGTCCATCCTTTCATTTTAGCTCTAAACTTTGTCTCTGTAACTTTTTTCATGGGTATTTTGTTTCCTATTAAAAAGAGGAATGATGTATCCACGCGCTGGTCTTCCTTCTTGATTTTCTTGTGTTTTGCAAATTGTATCTTGGGTATTCTAAGTTTCTGGGATAATATCCATTTATCAGTGAGCGCATATACAATGACTTCTTTTGTGATTGGGTTACCTCACTAAGGATTATGTCCTCCAGATACATCCATTTGCCCAAGAATTTCATAAATTCATTTTTTAATAGCAGAATAGTACTCCTTTGTGTAAATGTACCACATTTTCTGTATCCATTTCTCTGTTGAGGTACATCTGGCTTCTTGCCAGTTTCTGGCTATTATAAAGGGGGACAACAAGGAAGAGGGACAACATTTGGAATGTAATTCAATAAAACAATTAGAAAGAAGTTTGAATTGCTGACCATGTGTGCCACAGCCCAAAGGTCGGCAAGGAAAATAATCATGGAAAGTAAAAATAAAAATTAGAGTCTTCCACAATAAAATGGAAGTGATTGCTTACACCATCTATTCTACATGTTAGCAAGTACTGACTGCAAAGATTATTAAAGTTACCAAAACAAAGAAGTAATAAATGTTAGATTAATATGGATTACTCCAGGTTTATCAAATCCATTGTTTATATTACATTATTCGCCTAATATACTCCATAACCATATCTGTGATTGATAAAGAATCTAGCACAATTGAAAACCCTTAGATGGGAATTTCTGAATTGTTTGAACAGAGAAATCAACCAATGGAGCCCACAAACATTGCTTTTACATTGATATTAACTGTGTTTGTATCCAGTTGCTTTATTTACCCACCATTGTGATCTTCCTTCTGTGATATACTGTTACCTGGACTTATTAAAACCTTTCTTTGTTAAATACCTTTATTCATAGTGTTTTCTCAAATCTTAGAAATGATGCTAGAACACTGGCATTTTAGAGTTATACATATCCAATGATCACATATAGTCATTATTTGGATTACGTTATAGAGAATCTTAGTTACTTTTGTATTGTGTGAAGACACACTATGAGTGAGGCAAAATTTTATAAATGAAAACATTTAATTAGACACTTGCTTACAGTTTCAGAGAATTAGTTTATGACCATCATGGTGGAAAGCAGACACACAAAGTGCTACACCAGTATCTGAAAGCTGCAGAACCTGATTCACAGGCCATTGTCAGAGAGTGATAGAGATTGACCCTGACATGAGCTTTTGAGACCTCAAAGCCTACGGCAGTGATAAACTTTCTCTAGCAAGACCACATTCACTTGACTCCTAACCTTTCCCAAATAACTCTAGTAACTGATGACACAGAATTTCATATTTATGAGACTATGGAAAGCATTTAATCAAATAACTCCACAAATAAAATTATTTTATATGTAATTATTTTAGTTTTTAGCAGTCTCCTTAGTCTAGCATTTTTGAAATTCCTTCATAAAGTTTGTTCTCACTCATCATATACTTGCAAATCTGTTTCAGTGCCCACTTGATTATTTTTTATTGGATGTTTTCTTTATTTATAGTTCAAATATTATTCCCTTTCCCAGTTTTCCCCCACCTCTGGAAACCCCTTATTGTCTCCTCACTCCTCCTACTTTAATGAGGGTGTTCCCCCACCTATACACCTAGTCCCTCTTCTTCCCCCTGGCATCCCTCTACACTGAGGCATAGAGCACAGATCTCTCTCTCCTCCTATTGATGTTCAACAAGGCCTTCCTCTGCTATATATGCTGCTGGAGTCATGGGTACCTCCATGTGCTCCATGTGTACTCTTTGGTTGATGATTTGTCCCTAGGAGTCTGGGGGTACTGGTTGGTGCATATTGTTGTTCCTCTTATGATGTTGCAAACCCCTTCATCTCCTTCAGTCCTTTCTCTAACTCCTAAATTGTGGACCCATGCTCAGTCCTATGGTTCGCTTTTAGCATCCACCTCTGTATTTGTCAGGCTCTGGCAGAGCTGACCACTTGATTACTAAATGTAGAGAAAGGTGTTACAGGCTCTGTTTTGAGTCCCTATTGTAGATTTCTGTGCTTGTGTCTTTGATGATGAGGACACTTTGTTTTTGAATTGTTCAGTGTGTGTGTGTGTGTGTGTGTGTGTGTGTGTGTGAGATTTTGCTCGAAAGGCCTTAAAATTGGTGCTTAGATAAGAAGTAAAATTTTCTATAAATTCAACCACCTAATTTTGAGGTTGTCAAAAATTTTTATACATGATAATATTTTTGGAACTTCAAAATTGATTTGGAACTTCAGTTTGTTCCTCTCTAAAAACAGTAGATATAAAGAACTTAATATGTTTACTATACTCATTTTTAAAAGAATAAATAGATATTATAGCTTTGAATAATTGTAAAATATATCATATTATTACTCATTTTACATCCATGAATATTCAAAAAAGTTTGGAGGCCCTACAATACTAAAACTACCGCATGAGGTACATTTAACTTACCAAGCTTTTCAGCTTTTATTAAGTTTATAACAAATGGTAAAAGCCTGCTTTCTAAGTAAATGTTTAGAATATGAGGCAACATCCCAATATACATAACAATAGCTTCTGTAATGTTATAAGAAATCTGTATTTAATACATCCTAAATGTGTTTTTATATAAGATGTATATTTCTTATATGATACATCTACTAAAAATCTAATATATTTAGTGTAATAATAAATAATTATAGCATACATTAAATTATTAAACAATTTAAACTTTTATATAACTTAAAATATACTTCATTTTATAGAATTCTACACTAGACATATTCTAGACTTATGTAGACTATACCATAAGACACTTAAGTTATGTAGCTTATATGTTGGCATAAAGTTTATTTTAAAGTTAAAATGCATATTTCAGTAAAAGCTTAATTTGCATATAAATGATTCAACTTTATTAATAATTAACCATTTTTCCCTAAAATGCCTTATTTACAGGTTCAAAAAGCCGTTGGCTCATACAGTCAAACAGACATTCAGTAAGATTTGATAAAAGCACTTATCTAGCTTGGTTTAGTAGTGACAGTATAATTTAAACCACAAAAATAAAATACTATATATGCTTACATATATGAATGCCAAAATGATTAATAAATGATTAATTTGACAAATTTGAAGGAGGGTGGAGAGCGGTATATAGAAGAGCCTTGAGGACCTGATGAAGGGAGAAATGTAAGTATACTATAATCTAAATAAATGTAGTATTGTTACAAAAAGTTATATACTTTATTAGTCTGATGTGAATTTGTTTGACTGAAAATATTGCAAAATATTTATCTAGTTTAAAATAAGTGTAAATATAACTCACAAAATCTGTAAACCTATTCTCAAAGACTCTTCCTTTTAATGGGTTGCCTTGTTCAGTATTATTATGAGGGCTCTGGTTTTGTCTTATTTTATCTTCTTTTTTCCTGTTTGGCTGTCATCCTTGGGAGGCCTACCCTGTTCATTTCTGAAGAGGATATTGAGGGGAGTGGACGTGGTGGGGAGGAGAGGTACATGGGAAGAATTAAGCTTGGGAAAACTGTGGTCTAGATATTTTATGAAAGATGAATCTAATTTCAATAAGGATTTAGAAAGGTAAGAATACAGGAGATAATTCATTTCCCTATATTCGATAATTATTATTTAGTATTTCTCCTAGAAAATGTATGAGAAACAGGATATCTGGTAGTCCACTTTGGTTTGTAAAAGATTAACTTTTTATTAGTTTTATTATGTTTATGTGAGGGGAGTTGTTTAGACATGTATGCCCTTGGAGGCCAAAGGCATCCTAGCTGCTAGGAGTTGCTCTTTCTAGCATATTAACTATTTCTTGAGTGAAATACACACTTTAAAAAGTTTTTCTAAAAGCAATATTTTTGAATGACAGATATGTGATAGAGTACTGAAAACATTTGGACAGTCAAAATTATATACATGTGATTGTTGGCTTTATAAAACAGATATCACTTAGGATAGACACATGAGAAATGGTTAATTTGACATTACATAAAGCTTATGCTGAGAGACTGAGTCAAAAGCATATCTACAAAATATGTATCAACAAATAAGTTTCTAAAAACAGTATTTTAAAGTGTTGTGTTCAATAGATACCTTTGGATTTATGACAATGGCAAAAAGCAATTTAAGTGAGAAAAAAGTAATAGGTCAAAATTAATAATAATAATAATAATAATAATAATAATAATTTATGCTACAAAATCTTTTTCATCTTTTCTTTAATATACCATAATGTGTTACCATGATGTCAATCAAATATTTTGTTACATTATTTGTTAAGTTAGACCTCTTTTTTGTATTTCTGTGTAAATAATGCCCTCCTAGATTTTATAATTTTATAATGTAGGAAGACACTTATGCTGAATTAAAAAAAAAAAAAAGTACTCCCTTCTATATTCTTCTTGTTCAGGTAAGTAATGAATATAGAGCAGATGAGGAAGTTGTTAACATTGTTACATTGTTAATACTGAGCCTGGAGGCCATGAGTAACTCTATAGTTGAAAAACAAAAAACAAAAAACAAAACAGTATAAACTAAAACTTTTAACTGTGCTTTTTCTACTGACGAATTATTAGGTAGAATTACATGAATGCTCCTGAAGGCTACCCTTGAAATAGGACTAAGTATTTTCTCACAAAAATCATAGAATATTAACTTTCTACTGAGAGTCTGCCATCTCTAATTTAGTAACATTAAACAATTTTCAATCTGTTTAAAGTGAGGAGCATGGATGAATTTCTGCAACTAAATCCTCTCAAAAATAATACAATCCAAAGATTTTGTACAAATAATACTTTATAGTAAACAATCAACATTTAATGCATGGGTAGTTATGGACTGAGGATTTTTAGCAAACATAACTAGTATTGAAAATCTGTTTGATGATGATATGGAAAATTGCATAGATATTTGTCTTCCTTAATCACCTTATTCTAATTGTGTTTAAACATAATTTCTATTATATTCGTTGATGAATGTTGATCAAAGAAAAGTTAAGTTAAAAGGTAGCATTGTTTTATTTATTCTGACATTTTAATGTATGCTACAATAAACACACATTTTAATTTTTTACACTGGAGTTGGTAAGATGATCTAAGACATAGATTAAAAAAAAAAAACAAAAAACAAAAACAAAACCTCTAAGCACCTATTCAAGATGGTTTGTCGCTACCTCTCTCTGTTCAGTGCACTTCTATTGGCACTCTTCACTCTTACAAAGGCAGGCATCTGTGTTCCGGTCTTTAAGAATTTTATCCTACAACTCTCTCCTCAGGACACTTCTGCCTAATACATAAATCATAGACACATTCTGTCCTTGGAACAGATTCAGAAACCTACAAAGCTAACTGCTGTCAAGACTCATAAGTATAATTAATGTATTTATTATTTAAGCATTGAGCTGTTTTCATTCCAATAGCTCATGGGAACATAAAAAAGAAGTACACAGACTGTGATTTTATACCTTCAAGCTAACTCATGTGAGAGCCACTATGTTTCCTGCTTTCTTGCTTTCTGTCAGCTCTGTTGGTAGCAGACAAATAATTATACCACTTAATTCAAAATAGTTTTTAGTACCATTTCTGTTCTAAGTGTCATGAACAACACACATCCTTACCTTTATGAAGTCAATACTCCATTTTTAAAATTCTGTTTCCAAATAAAAATTACAAGTGTATAATTTTATGGGAGAAAACTAAAATGTAGTCCCTCTTCGCAGAAATTCATTATGGTATACTTCTTCAGAATTAATATGTAATTTCCCAAGTATTATTAAAAAGAGATGAAAAAGTTATAACAAACCATGAAACAAATACTTCAATGTCTTAGTTGGAAATACAAAGGCTACTGAACTAGAAACTGTGTGATACCCAGTAAATAGACTATAAGTATTATTGCAAAAAAGTTGATTTTTAAGGCTTATGTTTAAGATTTCTTTTTTAATGCTGAACTAGCCATCTGGTCACTCAGAGGTAAGGTAAGGTATTAAGTACACAACATTATAAAACTATGTAATGTAATTACACAAGAGAGTACTCTAAAAACTTGCAACAATATAGATTTTTTCAGGTTCTTTATCTTCAAAAGTAAAGAAAACTATACTATGAATAATTATTTTAAAGTGTATTGTGTTATTCAGTATATCTACTATTTTCCAGTTTTATATTATTTCTTTTTATTGAAATGTACATTGTTCATATAGTATATTCTGATTATACTTTCCTTGCTAACTCCTCCTACATACTCCACACTTCCAATCCCTCCCATTCAACAACCTTTCTTTCACTCTCTCATCGAGAGAAAACAAACAGAAGAAAAGGCCAAAGAGAAACACAAAACTTCACTTAGGATGACTTCTAGCTCCAGAATATATAACCTGTCAATTTCATGATTGCCAGTGACCTTCCTAGCATCTATAGTCTTACCAGGTCTAGGAGGCAGTGATGGTAATATTTACCTTTTTTCAATTCTTTGCTATCATAAGGCCAAATTCTGCTGGTCTGCGATAAATAACTCTTGTATAGCAGTGAGGAATTAGGTAAAAAAAAAAAAAAAAAAAAAAAAAAAAAAAAAAAAAAAAAAAAATTACTACTGACACTCCTTTCCTGGCCAGGGAACCAGATGCACTTCTCTGATCAGGCTTGTTAATTCTTTTTGGACTAGCGAGTAAAAGGCAAGGAAAGAAGTCACATACACACAGCGAAGTGGAAAAAGGCTACATCACTACATTTGGATGGATGCATGCATGAATGCATAGATGCATGGTGCAGAGCACCCCAAGCCAAACCATCATCTTTTTTTTTTTTTTTTTTTTTTTTTTTTTTTGTTACTCTGGCTGCTTTATAAACAAAAGTTCTTAGAAAATTACCTTGTAGATAAAATATTACACAAAATGGGAGTAACAAAAGGATGTTTATAAAGTATGTTCAAAGCGGTGTTCCCTTCTCTATGCTCATTATAATTTCAGAGTAACATTTCCTTATGGCCTTGCCTTATCATGGTACACACCTGTGGCTTCATCGTTGGACCTGAATGCTTTCCCTTCATCACAACACACCTGTGGCTTCATCAATGGACCTGAATGCTTTCCCTTCAACACAAATTTGTTCCAAGCCTATCTCTTTTTTCCAGAGCTTTTTTTTTTTTTTTTATTGTTTTTCAATTTTTTTATTAGATGTTTTCTTAATTTACATTTCAAATGCTATCCCGAAAGTTCCCTCCCGCCTCGCACTGCCCTGTTCCCCTGCCCACCCACTCCCACTTCTTGGCCCTTGCAGCTCCCCTGTATTGGGTCATATAAAGATTGCAATACCAAGGGGCCTCTCCTCCCAATGATGGCCGACTAGGCTATCTTCTGCTACATATGGAGCTAGAGACATGAGTTCTGGGGGTTCTGGTTAGTTCATATTGTTGTTCCTCTTCTAGGGTTGCAGACCCCTTCAGCTCCTGGGGTTCTATCTCTAGCTTCTCCAATGTGGGTCCCGTGCTCCATCTTATAGATGACTGTGAGCATCCACTTCTGTATGAGACAGATATATCAGGATCCCTTCAGTAAACACTTGCTGTTCTATGCAATAGTGTCTGAGTTTAGTGACTGATTATGGGATGGAGAAAGGATGGACCATACAGAGACTAACCAAGCCTATCTCTTTTTAGTGTAATTATAAAAGATCCTTGTCTTTCTTATTATGTAGCCTTTGCTTGCTATTGTGAGGAGTGGGAACATTCTATTCATGATCCTATCTTTATCAAATCTTTCTAGTAAAACAACTAAAACCATCTCTGAAAACATTCTGAGATTATTTTAATCAAATCAGGAATTCTATAAACAAATTAATTTATCTAAACTTTATGAATTTATAAAAGTTCATTTTTATGTAGATCTGCAGGAAATCTGCTCAATAGGGTGGGACACTGCCAAGAGATTATTATATTAATTTAATCATAACAGGAAAGGCATATCAGATCCAAGAAGGAGACATGAGATGCAGTTTCCTTGGGACATTGCCTCATAGAACTCACCCATCACGGATCATGCAAAAATAGTGGTTCACCAACAGGAAGGACTCCTGCTAGCCTTAGCATTTATTAAATAGCTACTGACACATGCTTTAATTTTTTCCCATTTTTATTAGATATTTTCTTCATTTACATTTCAGATGTTATCCCAAAAGTCCCCTATACCCTCCCCCATTCCCCGCCCTGCTCCCCTACCCACCCACTCCTACATCTTGGCCCTGGCGTTCCCCTGTACTAGGGAATATAAAGTCTGCATGACCAAGGTGCCTCTCTTCCCAATGATGGCCAACTAAGCCATCTTCTACTATATATGCAGATAGAGACATGAGCTCTGGGGATACTAGTTAGTTCCTGTTATTCTTCCACGTATAGGATTGAAGACCCCTTCAGCTCCCTGGGTACTTTCTCTAGCTCCTTCCTTGTGAGTCCTGAGTTCTATCTAATAGCTGATTGTGAGCGTCTACTTCCATGTTTGCCAGGCATTGGTATAGCCTCCCACAGCTAAATCAAGGCATTTCAGCACTATCTTGCTGGCATATGCAATCGTGTCTATGTTTGGTGGCTGATTATGGGATGGATCCCCAGCTGCCGCAGTCACTGGTTGGTCCATCCTATGGTTCAACTCCACACATGATCTCTGTAACTCCTTCAATGTGTGCTTTGTTCCTAATTCTAGGAAGGGGCGAAGTGAACACATTTTGATCTTCATTCTTTTTGAGTTTCGTGTGTTTACTAAATTGTATCTTGGGTATTCTAGGTTTCTGGGCTAATATCCACTTATCAGTGAGTACATGTTATGTGAGTTCTTTTGTGATTGGGTTACCTCACTCAGGATGATACCCTCCAGATCCATCCATTTGCCTAGGAATTTCATATATTCATTGTTTTTAATAGCTTCTATGCCATTGTGTAAATACACCACATTTTCCTCATCCACCTTCCTTATACCATATTCCTATTGATGAACACAAAGACTCTTTACACATTTGGCTTTATGAATAGACAGCAAAGGACATCATTGAACAAGTGTCTCTGTGTTGTGATGAAGCATTTTTTGGGTATATGCCCAGGTTTCTATAGTTGAAGAGGTATATTGATTCCAAGATTTCTGAGGAATCACAGCACCAATTTCCAAAGCAACTGTTCAAGTTTGCATTCCCACCAGATATAGATGAGAACAATTCTCACTCTACATCTACTCATCCTGAGCTGTCACTGGTTTTATTGATGGGTGTAACTTGAAATATAAAAGTAGTTTTGATTAGCATTTCACTGATATCTAACAATGTACAACATTTCTTTATGTTCAGGTTGCTTCTCATTCATGTGGTTTTTTTTTTGTTGTTGTTGTGTTTTATAAAAAGAACAGAGAAGCAAGGGGTATGTTTGGTAGAGGAGTGTATAGTGCAGAAGATGGGGTGGGGAAGAAGAGGGTTCCTCTGCGGGTCTATGCTGAAGCATCACTTACCCCTGAGGTACCAGCCATACAATGGGTATAGTATGGAACAGAGTTTAGAGTTTATTTAGAACATAGGAAGGAGAGTTGAGGGGGGTAGTAGAGACAGAGAGATTGAGGTTGAGAGAGAGAGAGAGAGAGAGAGAGAGAGAGAGGAGAGAGAGGGAAAGAATATAGAGGAATAGAGGGTACCCAGGAGTAGGTGGAGGAAGACAGGGGGAGGAGAATGGGGAGAGAAGAAACAGAGAGGGAAGAGGGTAGAAAAGCAAGAGAGTGAGGAGGGGACAAGCAGCCCCTTTTATAGTGAGTCAGGCATACCTGACTGTTGATAAGTAACTGTGGGGCAGAGTGTAGAAGAAATGCTAACACTGACACCTCTCTTTTTATATCTGTACTGACGTTTTTTGATTGGGTTATTTGATTTATTGATGTCCAGGCTGTTTTAAGTTCTTTATGCATTTTATAGTTAGTTTAGGAGTTTATAGTTAGTTTAGGAGTTTTGCACAGAGCGATGCATATTGTTCTAACTGCATTCAGTTTAAGCTGCACCATTTGTTGAAGAACCTGCATTTTTCCAGTGTTAATATCTGGAGATGCACACACACACACACACACACACACACACACACACACACACACACACATATATATATATATATATATATATATATATATATATATATATATTCAACATTCAGGTGTCCAGAAGTGTGTGGATTTATCTCTAGGTATTCAATCCAATTCCATTTATCAGTGTGTCTCTTTCATGCCAATACCATGCTCTTTGTATTTTTGTTCTGTAGCACAACTTAACATTGGCAATGGTGATGCTTCCAGCTTAACTTATGTTATGTAGGTTTTCTTTAGCTATCCAAGTGTTCTTTGTCTCTGCCTCTGTCTCTCTCTCTCTCTCTCTCTCTCTCTCTCTCTCTCTGTGTGTGTCTGTCTGTCTTTCTGTCTGTCTATACAAATAAAGCAGAAACTTTCTCTTCATCCTCTGTGAAGAACTGTTAAAATTTTGATGGAGAATACAATGAAGTCTGTAACTTGCTTTTGGTAAAATGACAATTTACTCTATTAAATGTATTGATCATTGAGTATTGGAGATTATATTTTAATTTTTAAAAAATTGATCTGTTGTCTATTAGCTATTCTTCCTGAAAGTAATGATTATTATATTCCAATGTATTTTAATACTGGTAAAATTCTAAAATTTATTATTTATGTTTTTTTTTCAACTTTTATTAGATATTTTCTTCATTTACATTTCAAGTGTTATCCAGAAAGTTCCCTGTATCCTTCCCTGCTCCCCTACCCACCCGCTCCCACCCCTTGGCCCCGGAGTTCCCCTGTATTGGGGCATATAAAGTCTGCATAACCAAGGGGCCTCTCTTCCCACTGATGGCCAACTAGGCCACCCTCTTCTATATATGCAGCTAGAGACATGAGCTCAGGGGTACTAGTTAGTTTATGTTATTCTTCCACCTATAGGGTTGATTAAAGATCAGCCTTAGTCCTTAGTGATCTGATAGGATGCATGGTATTATTTCAATATTTTTGTATCTATTGAGGCCTGCTTTGTGACCGATTATGTGGTCAATTTTTCAGAAGGTACCATGAGGTGCTGAGAAGAAGGTATATCCTAGGATAAAATGTTCTATAGTTATCTGTTAAATCCATTTGCTTTGTAACTTATGTCACTTTCACTGTGTCTCTGTTTAGTTTTTGTTTTCAAGATCTGTCTGTTGATGAGAGTGGTATGTTGAAGTCTCCCATTACTATTGTGTGCACTGTAATGTGTGCTTTGAGCCGTACTAAAGTTTCTTTAATGAATGTGGATGCCCTTGCATTTGGAACATAGATGTTCAGAACTGACTGTTGTTCATCTTGGCAGATTTTACCTTTGCTGGGACTAAATCACCAATCAAAGAAAACAGATGGTGGGACTCATGGCTCTAGCTGCATATGTAGCAGAGGATGGCCTAGTTGGTCCTCAATGGGAGGAGAAGCCCTTGGTCCTGTGAAGGTTCTATACCCCAGTGTAAGGGAATGCAAGGCCCAGGTACTGGGAATGGGTGGGTTGGGGAGCAGGGGGATAGGGGAGAGGATAGGGGATTTTTGGAGATGAAACTAGGAATTGGGATCACATTTGAAACATAAATAAAGAAAATATCAAATAAAAAATAGGGAAAAAAGAAAAAGAAAAATGATTAATTAAAAATTCTAAAATTTAAATTGCAATTTACTAGATAATCATATAATTTAAATATTGTGAAGATTTCTACCATGCTATTGTTTAAAAATTGTACCTTTTAAAAAGTGGCATCATAATTTAGTCTAAGTGGAAGTTCTTTAGGTAAAGCAGTATAAGTTTTACAGTAAATTATTACTCTAAGTTTGTACTATAGGGGAATTTGTTCTAGAAGTCAACTTTTAAAGGTCAAACATCTAAAGTCATAGAAGTAAAGTTCAGAATGTGAACACTTCAATGGTCTTTCTTCTACATTTTGAAAATGACTTCACTCAAAACTTTACATTTTTTTTCAAAACTTTTGATGATACTTTATATGCCACTATTATTGATGAAAATCAAAACTGTGTCAAGGAGAAATTTTATGAAGAAAAAGTTATATTATTTCAAATTGCTTGTTGCACAGATTAAAATACATTTAAAGAAAATTCTACAAGTAAATAAGATTTCTAAAAAATGACTCTTCCAGTTGCTTTCCAGTCTCAAATAACTCCAACATAGTAAAATTATTGAATATTAACAAAAATAAACAAGAGAAATTTAGGAATGGTGTATAGAGCAAATCTCCGTCTCTGTTTCTGTGTCTGTCTGTCTGTCTGTCTCTCTTTCTCTATCTCTTTATCATCTATCTATCTAATAGAACATATCTTATACATATAAATATGTTTATACTTACATATGTATAAACATGTATGTATAAAATATATATGGCCAAAGATTAGCCATACTGGAAAACAAAAATATATTGTAAAATACACATATCCTTCACTGCTGAAATACTACTAACCTCATCATTCCTAAATATCCTCTCTTTAAATATATATCATGCTTTCTTTGTAAAGTCACTGACCTGAAATGCCACAGCATAATAATCTACTTCTTAGTAAAAATAAGTCATTTTATTTTTCTAACTTTGCACATTCTATGAGGATCACTATCTCTATGTGTTCATAAACCCTAATTCTGTTTGACCACCTAATTCTGTTCATTGAAATTTCTGAAGAAGTTTCAAGTTTTTCCAATTGTTATATCAATTAATCTATTTTGTAGTTCCAAGTTTGCAGAATTAAATTGAGATAAAATTATTTTCAATAAAGCACTCTATATTTATTATAATCATAATTTCCTTCAGAAAGATAACTCAAAATTAAGCATGCTTAATTCAGTTTATCCTATAGAGATGTTTATGCAAATGGACTATCTATTCTTTATGTCACATAGGTACAGGAAATGAACAGATATATTAATCTTAGCATCATGACTTTTAATTTGTTTAATAACATAATGTCATTGTTGGCAATGAATACATTTGAAAGGATGAAATGTAATTTTTTTATAGATTAAAAAAATTTAAGACAATTTTGTTGTGAATATTGTTTTACCACACAGTGGTAGAAATGTATCATGAGGTCTTTCACACATATTAACTTTAGTGTTTTGAACTCATCTTTTTAATCTGCATTCTCTTCTTTTCATTAGGAAATATTTTTCATATTACAATAAGAATTTAAGTCTTTAAAAAAGGATTAAATATTTTATATTAGGTTTCACATTTCTGAATACTGCTAGTTAAGATGTTGACATCATAGCCTGAATATTTAAACTATAGCTAAAAATTTCTTCTTTATAATTTAAATGTAAATATAGTTTTAATGTAGTATTATTATTATTTATTTTAGATGTAGAAAGCAAGTTTGACCAGCACCATTTAGTGCAGATGCTATTATTTATTTACATCCCAAATGCTGACCCCATTACCCTCACAGAGCCCCTCTGCCATTCCATCCCCTTTGCCTCTGACAGTGTGGAACCAACCCTGGATGTTCCCTGACATTGACCTAATCAAGTCTCTGTAGGATCAGGTGGATCCTCTCCCACTGAGGTAGGAAAAGGCTGCTCTCTGCTAAATATGTAAGCCAGTGCATACTTTTGGTTGGTGGTTCAGTTTATCAGAGCTCCTAGGGGTCCAAATTAGTTGACACTTTTGGTCTTTCTGTGGGGTTCCTAATCTCTTCAGAGCATTCAATTCTTCCCCCAACTCTTCCATAAGAGTCCCCTACCTCCATCCAATGTTCTGCTGTGGGTATCTGCATTTGTTTCTGTCAGATGCTGGGTAGAGCCTCTCAGAAGATAATATGCTAGGCTCCTCTTTGTAAACATAACAGACTCCCCTTAATAGTGTTAGAGATTGTGTTTGTTCATAGGATGTGTCTCCATTTGGGTGGTTATTGGATGATCATTCTTTAAGTCTGTGCTCCATCTTTGTCCCTACATTTTTTTTTTAAAAGAGAGCAACCATTGGGTTAAAGTTTTGTGGGTAGATTAGTGTCCTTATCTCTCTACAGGGGGTCCTGCCTGGCTACAGGAGGTGGCCTCTTTAGGTTCGATGTCCCCTCTGTTAGGCATCTTGGCTAAGGTAACCTGTGAGCTTCCCCCAACCCAGTCTCTGGGACATCCTAGACATCCCCAGCATATTAAAGATTCTCCCCTCCTCCATCTCTCATCCATCCCCTCTCCTCTGCAGCCACAGATTTCCATTCATTCTCCTGGACCTCTAGGCCTCTCCCTGTCTCTTCCCATACCTGATCCTGCCCCCTCATTGCCCCCCTCCCCATCTTCCTTCCCCATTCAGGTTCTTCTCTCTCTCTCTGCTGCCCATGATTGTTCTATAACTCCTTCAAAGTGTGAATCAAGCGTATTTACTTAGGTCTTCCTTGTTTAACTTCTTTGGGTCTGTGCGTATATCATGGCCATTCTGTACTTTATGGCTGATATCCATTCATCAGTGAGTTTATACCATGCATATTATTTTGAGTCTGGGTTACTTCACCCAGGATTCTATTTTCTAGTTTTACCTATTTGCCTACAATAATCACAATATCCTTGCTTTTAATAATTAAATAGATATTATCTTTTCTTCCAGTGTTGCAAGAAAGGAAAAGAAATGTATCTCCGCTACTGCCATTTTTTTTTTCCATTTTGTTTTCAGACATTCTTTAATCATAGGGGGAAACTGGGAATTTTTAAGAGAAGAACAAATGGTTTAGAAATACTTAAACATTCAAAATCCTCTGCCATCATGGAAATATAAATCAAAATTACTTTGTTATTTTATTGTATTCCTGTCAGAATGGCTAGGATCAATAAGACAAGTGACAACTTATGCTTTGAAAGATGAGGAGGAAGGGGAATAATTCTCAATTTCTTGAATGTATAAACTTGTGTAGCCACTATTGAAATCAATATAATAGTTTCTTAAAAAATGGGGAATGGATCTACCTGAAGATCCAACTATAATTATCTTGGGAACATACCCAAAGGTCAGTATCTCCTACCACAATGAAACATGCTCAACTGTGTTCATCATAGCTTTATTCATGGTAACAAAAAGTGGAAACAGCCTAGATGTCCCACAATGGAAGACTGGGTAAACAATGTGGCACCTTTAAACAAAGGAGTGTTAGTTAGCTATTTTTACAAAATAAGAGCATAAAAATTGTAGGCAAATAGATGAGACTAGAAAAAAATTCTGAGTGAGGAAACTCAGACCCAGAAAGAGAAATGCAATATACATATATGCTAATAAGTGGATGTTTCCTATTAATAAACTATATAATCAGGCTAAATTAATTTTAAAGTTAATTATTAATTGAAGTATATATTACATGTGGATATCTACTTGAAGTCAACTTTCAAAGTCAAAACATCCAAAGCTTTAGAAGTAGAACTCAGAATGTGACCAAAGAGATTAGATAAATCAAAAGAGGTATAGGAGCTTGAGGCTTATAAATCTCTAAGGAGGACAAATAGCATAGATTTTATGGGCATACTGGTGGCAGGTGATAGGATGAAAAAGAGTATATTGTCAGGGTGGATAGAGTAGAGATATTGTGTAAAGAACTACAATGGAGGGCATTAGATAAATAATGAGACTCTAGTGCAATGGAAACTTCCTTGAATATATAAAGTAGTCCTAATAAGGACTGTTAATAAAAGAGAATAAGAGCTAGATTGTTGCTGATGTAAAGGCTTCCTTTTGGCAAATTGACATCTGGGTCCCATTGCATTGGAAATACTCATAGGATTTAATGATTATGGCCGAGTCAACTTGGAGCCCACAAAGAGCTTACTTTCTAATCTCTTTGGTGCAAGAAGATACTCTTTGTGATACCTAAAGGGAAATGTGGATACCAACCCAGCCTCAAAACCTTTGACCTACAATGTATCTGGTACACAAAATATGCTAAGGCAATAATGTCACAGACTTTGTTGAAGTAGCAGATTAATGTCTGAATTGACTTAAGTCTTGGGTAGACAAAATCACCGAATAAATAAGCGAGAGACCTGTGGTAAACCCAAACACTTCTCATTTTGTTGAGGAATTTTAATGTAGTATCATGGCTGCTCTGGCAAGGGATAAAATCCAAAGACTTTCTCGTTCTGGCTGATATGCATACATGCCATGGATTATAGTATGATCTTGCTGGAATAGAGACATGCATTTCAGTACATACCTTTAATCCCAAATAGTGACCTCGATCTCTATTTGAGAACTGACATGACTATATAGAGTAATATTTGACAGAATGTGTCAAGGCTTTGATATTTCTAAATCTTACAAGAAGTTATTAAAGATCAGCAAAAGTAGAGACTCAATTCAGAGGTTCAATAGGGTGAGTGCAATTCAGTGAACATGAGCTTGTTTGTGACTTCACACAGTTCAGTGCAGCTCAGCAGACACAGTTGAAGCTAAAAAACATGAAGGAGCCAGAATATTAGAACAAATTGCCAGAGTTAGTTTGATGCCAAGAAGAGCAACTCAGTGAGAAGCTGAGAGAAATCAGATTGAAGCAGTCAGCTTGGAGAGCAGTTTGAGCTAGAGAAGCTGATTGAAGGAGACAGAGTTCAGAAAGAACTAGAACGAGAAAGTTTATTCAGCAGTAAGCCTTCTAAATAGCAATTATATGAGGCAAATACAAATTACGTTTACAGGTCTCAAAAAAGTATCAATCAAAAGAGTCCCAATATTATTCAGTAATACTCATAAACTTATAAATCAGTGATGTATTCAGTCATGAGGCATGAAGCAGGATTTGGGATGAATCTTCAGTTCTTCTGTGTTTTCCCTTTCATGGTGTTCAGACACTCCTGCACAGCAGGTGTGAATGATGAATCACAGCCCAGAATAGGCAGCTGGGAAAGAGTGTCAGAGGAGGAGCTAGAGAAGGGTTGGGGTGGGTTTCTTTACATGAGGTGAGCCTAGAATTATACAGTTTGGGGGGGCGGGGAGGAGTAACAATATCCAGGGTAGGAAAAGGTCATTGGCTTAAGGCTAAGTTTACCGAGATGCTTCATATGCTTGGAGAAGAATTTCAGGTGCTGGGCTACATGACTGAATACCTGCGAAAATCTTGTTGGGGATTGCTTAGTTACATACTCTGAGGGAGGCAAGCAAACATGGAGTGAGTTAGCTCCACTCCTGCTGGTATCAGGATGAAACTCTACTTCAATTTTTGAGATTTCTGGCATTTGTACATACTCCACCTTGCCAAGTCTGTGCCAGTTTCTCTGATGGTATGGTTCACATGCCCCTCAAGAGAGGGCTCCCTCCAGCAGCAGATGGGTATAGATACTCACAGGCAGTCATTAATATACTTAGAACTTAGAGGAAAAGAGCTAAAATCCCTCTGCCCAGAGCTCACAGAATGCCACCGAGAGGTGTTAGAAAGAGTGTCAGAAGTTGAGGCTATATATTATAACATCCATCCTGACACCTGAATCAACTAAGCAGGAAGCACATGAGCTTATATAGACATAAATAGCAAGCAAAGGTCCAACATGCGAATATACCAGGTGTTCTGCATATATTTATGACTTTTAGCTCACTATTTTTATGGGACTCCTGACTGTGGGAAGATTGTGTCCCTGATTCTTGTGCTTGCTCATAAGACTTTTTTGCCTTATTGAATTGTCATGTCTAATTTCAATATGACAGTTTTTGCTTCATCTTACTATATTTTACTTTTTTTATATTTTGGTGTTGAATCCTAGAAGCATTTCATTTGTCATGAAAGAAAGAGCCAGGTGGTGCCGGTGCACGCCTTTAATCCCAGCACTTGAGAGGCAGAGGCAGGTGGATTTCTCAGTTCGAGGCCAGCCTGGTCTAAAAGTGAGTTCTAGGACAGCCAGGGCTACACAGAGAAACCCTGTCTCAAAAACAGACAAACAAACAAAACAAAACAAAACAAAACAAACAAACAAAAAAGAGAGAGAGGAGAGAGGCTCTTGGAGGGAGGGGAGTATAGAGAGACTGGGATGATTTGTGCAAAGGGAACCTATAATAAGGGTTATATTACATGAGAAAAGAATTTTCAATAAAAGACAAGATGAAAAAGTGATTTCTAAAATTTCATATGAAAAGCAAGTTTGTGTGTATACTTTGCTTGTACACACACACACACACACACACACACACACACACATGCACAAATACTGAAGTACTACTGTACATTGCACCTAACAAAAAGACCCACATAGAGAAAGTTGAGTGAATGAGACTATAAATTACTCCCATCTAAATGGAACATATATATTGCACATGCTTCTCCCACATTGTGTCATCTAGACAATTCTTGTCAGCTAGCCACATGTATTAACATGAAATATTTGTGTGAGCATGCAAAGAAAAACCCAGGCCAAATCGCAGCACAGATAAGGGAATTCCTACTCCTATTTGCAGAGATATTACAATTTTTCATTGTGGGGAGTAGAGTCAGTGGTATTAAGAGAGTAGCCCCTCATATATTGAGCACCCTCTTATAAATAACTATATCTATCTATAGATAGATAGATAGATAGATAGATAGATAGATAGATAGATAGATACACACACACACACACACACACATATATATATATATATATACATATATATATATATATATATACATATACATATATACACAAAATACTGGGTATCACAATTGATATTTATGAGTTTAAAAGAATAAAGTTACACAGCATTGGGATGTGATTCAGAAGCAGAAGTGGATACAAGAAGAATGGGGAGAGACAAGGTACATGATCAAAACAGTATACAACTTTCAAGGAACCAATAAACATATTTTAAAATTAGGAAAAATACCAAAACTGTTCTTCTGTAAGACCTACCGAAACCAGGGATTTTTTATATCATATTCTCTCAATATTTCCATATAAATAATATTTTTACCATCATGTAAAACACACTGTTTTAGAGGAATTTAAATAGTTCAAAAGCATATTAGGCAAATATGCCAACATTCCCACTTATGCAGGCAGTACATTATCTCTGAAGTCACAAACAGCTAGAGAACCAATATTCGCGACAAACATTGTAAGACAAGTGGTAAATTTTTAAACAGGGTAAACTCACTCTAGCCTACTTTAGGAACAACAGAATAAAATTTTTATTAACATTGTCACAAATCAAGTCTCTAGAATTTTTTTTTTTTAGATTATGACATTAACAGTATTTCCCCCAATGCATCATGATTCAAAATTTTAAGAACTTGAAAATATACTGAGGAATTTTCTAGAACATAACATCCTCTTTTTAGAGTAGTCATTTCTGCTTAACAAAAAGAAGGAATACTTTCAAATGAATTTGACATAGCACACTATTATAATTACTTACATAGATCTGGTCATTGTGTCTTTTAGATAGCATAGATTCAAAGGAAAACTGAGTACTTTTCTTCCAAACACAAGAACTTTCAGTACAATGAGAGTTCCTCCTCTGGGAGGAGGATTCCAAGTTAGTTACAGCTCAATTCTTCCAAATCTTGTGTTGATATTGAGTGTGTCTAAACAACTGAGAGCCACTGAACACCTCTCCGGTATTATTTTGTGAATTCCCTGGAGTCCACTGACCAAGAAGTCTAAATGAGATTTTGAAATTCCCAAATGTATAATAGAGGCACTTTGAACACAGGTCTAACCAACACCCATATAAATGGACTTAAGTACCACTCATTGAGAGAACATGCATACCTGATTCTGTAACACAGTCAATTACACAAGGTTGGTGAGGACATGGAACGTAGAGGATAAGCGACAAATCAGTACTATTTCTACATGCACTCTAGATGTTCATAGTCATGCCTTCACTCCTAATGAAGGTAAATTTTATATTTTTAGATTTTAGCACTATTATAATCGACAAACTGTAAACTCAGAGAACAGGTGACTTAGGAATGTCCAGTTCGTGTTGCTTCATTTCCACCACAGCTCTACATTAAACACCATAAGAAATAAACAGAAAGATATTAGGAGCCAGAGAATATGGTTAACTGTTATGAGATAGTGTATTTTATACATGGAAGCTTTATCCATAAAACCTCAGGACGATGATAGCTTCAATAAGCCCTGAACAATGAAAACACCAGGATCTATCAAATAAGAGTGGGAAAATCTCTCAAGGTCTCATCCTAAAGAAAGAACCACAGGCAATTCATGAGTGCAGATAGAAAGGACACCTCTCTTCCCAAGGGATGAGCTCCTTAATTGACTATTCAATATGTAAACATCAGATCTAGAAACATATAGGTACAAGCCATACTAAACAGATTCAGTGAATTGTGTTTACATATTTATATGTACATACATTCTAGAAATATTAATTAAAAAAGAAAGAGTTAATGATTTTAAGGGAGTTGGGTAGGAGTTGGAAGGAAAGATAAGAGGGGAATTATATATGTGTACCCATAATATGAATTCTTCAGAAATAAATAATAATAAAGAATGAAATGCTCTGCATATTAAGTGATATAATTTTAACCAATCTCACCACTCTCTACTTAAGTTATAGTTTATCTTTCTGTTCATGCAAAATACAGAGTTTAACAGAGAACAGAAAGTGTAGCTATAACTCTAGAATTCAGGGGTCAGCTGTTGGGTATTTCAATGAATTAAAGGCTAGCCAGCTACAGAATGAAACCCTGTCTCCAACCCTCATCCCCCACATGTAAAGGAGAGAGAGACAGAGACAGAGACATGAGAAAGAGACATCCCAGAAGTCAAGGAAATTCTAGAGTAAAAGTACATTCCAGAAATGCAAGGACAGATTAATGAAAATGTGCCTGTAATGCCTTTAAACAAAAATAAAGAGCCACAAATGATTGTTTAAACTTTGAGAACTTCCTGGAAACAGTTTCTAGAGACTTCTCAAAGGATTACAATTATCCTTTGCTACAATTTCATAGTAAATCTATTAATATGTACCTTCTTGATGCTGTTCTATTTTCTGGGACTCACTTTCCCTTATTGCACGCTTTTACTTTATCTGACATGACCTTACCTAAACTGCCAGCCCTTAATAATTTCATTTAAGTCTTCATTCTTAAAAAACACTGATTCCTATTGCTTTGTTACAAGGTCTGAAAATGTCCTTTCAAATCACTTAAGTTCTCAGTAATAATTGTATTTAATTATCAGATATTTATAAACATCAAGTGGAGCTGAAAACATAAAAGTGAAAAATGTTATTCTTGTCATTTTACTAAGATTTAACCAATTTATGAATTATTAGAGTGTTAAATTCTTTAAAATATATAGCTTTCTAAGACACATTAACAAAATTTTGGAATAAGTTCTCATATTTAAATGTACTTTATTTTTTACTATGAGACTGTGATAAAAACCAAACTAAAACACAAAGATTTAGATGCAATGAGAAAACATGAATCAAATTCATTCTTTTCAAAAACATAGTTTTTGAAAATTAAAGTAGATTTGTTGACTTAGTATTGTACACATAATGATGCTTATTGGGCTCTTACAGTGTAATTACTTTTCAAAATCTAACTGAATTGAATCTGTGAAATAGATAAATCCTCAAGAATATTAAAAAGATAGTGTCTCATACTAAACAGTATCCTCACATATCATTTTATATCTTCAGTTTGTACAATCATCCATCAATATTTGTGATCTATTCAGCCACTTCACAGTAATAATAGGTAAAGGATTTCTTCAAAAAAAAAAAAAGAATGTAAAAGAGAATGTTTGATGACATTGGTGATTATAGTTCTATAATTATGAGCCTCCCTCTTGTATTCTTCCCTAATTATGTTTTCTTTGAGTTTATCCTAATTGAGGTAGCACATTGTAGGCAATGGTTTGTCTAATCAGCAAAAATCTCTCAATGATTTTAGCTACCAATTTATGAATTATTAGAGTGTTAAATTCTTTAAAATATGTAGCTTTCTAAGACACATTAACAAAATTTTGGAATAAGTTCTCATATTTAAATGTACTTTATTTTTTAATATGAGACTGTGATTAAAAACTGTGGTCTTGGGTTAGTAAATGTTGTATGTGTATGTGTGTGTGTGTTTGTGTGTGTGTGTGTGTACATTGATTTTGAAATCTTGTTTTAATTTATATCATAAAAAAATAATAAAAATTCTTGATGTTTGACACTACAAAAATTAACTAATATCAGTTTACATTAAGGGCTGCTAGCTAACAGTCTAAATATAGTAAACTACCTCCAAACAATAAAATTTAAAATAAATTTCAGTATTATATACATTTTATATAAAACCAGTAATATTATTTATATTTAACAAATATTCTAATACAACTAAATTATTTATTTTGGTTAAGATTTAATATATAATACTAAATTATTTATTTTGGTTAAGATAACTAAAAATAAATGTGCTTACAATATATTTTAGGAATGAATGGGTAGAATATATAATTAATAATAGCTCCATGAGGAAGATAACATTTCATGTCATAAAATACTTCAGCATAAAGAAAACTCTTATTCATAATAACAGTACCAATACAATAAACTATAAAGCATTCTTGAAATCCAACCAAAGTCTGGATTGCAATTTCTGAAACATTATTGCTGAGCAGTGTGAAATGAATGTTTAACAATCTGGCCAGTTCACTGTGTCAGGTCACTGGTGTATTTTTTATTATTATATTGGTCACAGAGTATATGTTAAAGTCATAACTTTTTAGAATGTAGCTAAAGGTACATATTTAAAAGCATATGCTTACATAGATTAGAATGTGAAAAATGTGGATATCTGCTGGATCTGAGGTTGAACAACTGGAAACACACAGTGAGAGGTTAGAGTCAAGGCCCATGAATTTAGAATATCATTAAGTGAACATTTGGCTTCTGATAGTCGTAATCTGTGCTTAAATTAGCAGTAAATCAATGTTTTGTCAGTCCATAGAAAAAGATGTCTATGTTCCAATTCAACATAGAAATGGAATGAATTTTACTTTATTATATATGTAGTTTAGTTTAGTTTAGTTTAGTTTAGTTTAGTTTAGTTTAGTTAGATTCTGACAACTGATTTTTAGACATTTAAAATCCTGAGCACCATTTTAAAATAGGATCTTTAAGTACAATACCTTTTTGACAAAATATTAAAAATAGAGGTTTGCTTGTATGAATAATTTAATACAGAAACATAATGAGTTTGTATACATATACATGCAAATTTAGCAAAGTAATGAAATGCTTTATGATTCATCATATAGTATTTAACAGCATATTTCTTTGACAAGAAAAATAACAGAAAGTAAATCATAAATCCAAAAAAAACCAAAAACAAAAACAAAAACAAACAAACAAACAAAAAAACATTTCTTTAGGTAGTTCTCAGCCATTTGGTATTCCGCAGTTGAGAATTCTTTGTTTAGCTCTGTACCACATTTTTAATAGGGTGTAGTTCTCTGGAGTCTAACTTCTTGAGTTCTTTATATACATTGGATATTAGTCCCCTATCGTATTTAGGATTGGTTAAGAAATTTTCTCAATGTGCTGGTTGCCGTTTTGTCCTATTGACAGTGACCCTTGCCTTATAGAAACTTTGTAATTTTTATAAGGTCTTATTTGTCAATTTTTGATCTTAGAGCATACGCTATTGATGCTTTTGATGCTCTGTTCAGAAAATTTTTCCTTGTGCCCGTGTGCTCGAGGCTTTTCTCCACTTTTCTTTCTATTAGTTTCAGTGTGTCTAGTTTTATGTAGAGGTCTTTTATCCAGTTGGACTGGAGCTTTCTACATGGAGATAAGAATAGATAAATTGGCATCCTTCTGCATCCTAACCTCCAGTTGAACCAGCACCATTTGTTGAAAATGCTCCCCCCCCCAACACTGGATGGTTTTAGCTACTTTGTCAAAGATGAAGTGACCATAGGTGTGTGGGTTCATTTCTGAGTCTTCAGTTCTATTCCATTGATCTACCTGCTTGTCACTGTATCAATACCATACAGTTTTTATCACTATTGCTCTGTAGCTTGAGGTCGGGATGCTGATTTCTCCCAAAAGTTCTTTTATTGTTGAGAATAGTTTTCACTATGGATTTTTGTTATACCTGATGAAACTGAGAATTGCTCTTTCTAACTTTATGAACAATTGAGTTGAAATTTTGATGGGAATTGCATTGAATCTGTAGATTACTTTAGGCAGGATGGTCATGTGGATACTTCAGCTCTTCTTAGATGGGGGAACAATTTACCCATGGGAGAAGATACAAAGTGTGCAGCATAGACTGAAGGAAAGACCATCCAGAGACTGCCATACCTGGAGATCCTTCCCATATACAACCATCAAAGCCATACAGTATTGTGGATGCCAACACATGCTTGCTGACAGGAGCCTGATATAACTGTCTCATAGGAGTCTCTGCCAGTGCCTGACAAATAGAGAAGTGAATGCCTCTAAGAGGACAAAATCTTCCTTTCTGACTGTCAAGACTCTTCCTGATTTCCTTGGTGCCTGTCCTAACTGAAATATAGATCTTATTTATTTTCTAGTTTCTTAAAACAATAGAATTAGATAAATTAATCAGAACATGGTTGTAAATTTAGTTCATTAAGTATTTTCTTCAAATAGTGCTACTACTTTGGCCAACCATATTCAAACCACCACATACTATTCCCTGGCCCACATAGATTTGTTCAACTACTCAAGTCTACGTGGGCCATTTCTAGCCACAGCATTATAAAAAGTACATTTAATCCAAATTTCAATGTCCCCATAGTCTATAGTAGTCTCAATAACAGTAAACGTCCAAAGTTCAAAGTTTCCTCTGAGATTCATCCAATCACTTAATCCCCAAAGCAAGACAGGAAGCCAACTGAGCAAACACCAAATCTGCATGTTCATATCTAATGTCAAAGAGCTCTTCAGATCTTCAACTTTGTTTTCATATGTATTGACTAAAACAACTTTCTCTCTAGAACTGGGTTCATTTCTGTTAGCAGCTTTCTTCAGCAGGTATTCCACAGTTCTGGCATCTTTAACATCTTGGACTCTCCAAGTCAACTTCAACTTCATATCTTTATTGTTCCAGTGTCTGGTTTCCACACATGCTCTACTGGACTCCTCCAGTGGGCTTGCTTCTCTCTTCCAGTTCTGCCCTCTGTAGTACTCTAGGCTCTGTTGGGATGAGACAACCTATCAGACTATTCATTTCTGAAAAGAAACATGATTATTTCTTTATTGTTGCCTGTAACTAGGGGTAACACCTTGTGATTCTTTATCCTATCTACATTAGAATATCAATTTTTGTTTATTTAGGGAAGTCATGTATAGGTAAGCATACTGCTTGTTGAGATTTACTTGGTGCAACATCTATTTTCCTGTCTGGTAGACACTAACTCAAAGCAGTCGTCTAGGTCATCTGGTTCAATCTGTTTTCCTTTTCAACTGTGGTGTTCTTTAATGCCCTCCTATCATATATGTGTTTCTGATGTCCTATTTTGTGTTGGGCAGTCCATAGTTACTTATTCAACACATGTTGGCCAGTTGTCATTCTCTGTAATAGTTTCAATCTGCTGCAAAAAAGAAGCTACTTTGGTGATGCATGTGAGTTGCATCGACTGTTAGTGTAAGTACAAGTAATTCGAAGTCAGTTGGGAATGATACTTATCTAGCAAAATAATAATAATAGGTGCTCCACTAACATCTATGACTTCTCTAGCTATTAATCCTGGTATAGTTTACAGTTCCAACTATTATTTCCAACCTATTTAGTGACTTTATATCAATTCAAAGATTTATTTACTGCCTCCTAAATATTAATGTCTCTATCGTACCATTAGACTTATGCTATCCCAAATGGTAAATATTGCAGATAGTATGGCTGGGTATACTTTTCCACTGGCCTTGCATAGTACCTTCCATTAAAATGAGAGCTAATCTTCAAGAGGTTTCTTCCAGGTCAATAGCAGCATGAATTTCCCAAGTCTTGTGAAGTAAGTGTGTGGTTTCTTTATCAAATTTTTAATTAAATCTTGCTAAATTTTTGCTTGGATTGAGTAGTATATTTATATGATTAATGATACTACCACTAAGTTTATTTCTTGCTACTGTAAAATAACATTGGTCCTTAACTATGTTTTGGTATAAACTATAAAATTAGAATAATTGTGCTACATAGTGTAATAAAAATGCAAAGTCAAAATTAAAAAACAAAAAGAAGTGATATAGACTTTTCCCTTGTTCAATAAGAATGTGAGTTAGTATGTGTTAAATGGATATCATACATTAATTCATTTATGCAAAAGAATGATTTCAAAGTTTCATTTTTTTTAATGTTAAAATTAGAAAACAAATTTAAAATGTAATCCTCTAAAAACGGGCAAGAATTTGGGATAAATTAAACATTAAATAGAAAACATTACTTCAATGAAAATCGACTATGATAATCAGATTTTTCCTAATACCAGAATGTCAGTAAATTATGGCAGGAATCAAATCAAGATATCAATGGTCAATAAAAGTATGTAATAGAAAACCACATACTTAATATTTCATAGATTACATATTGACTATAACTTTATTATAGAGTTGTAACTGTATCAGTAAGGTAGGCAATCCTGACATACATACAGATATATTGTGATTATTGTAATTATCTATTAAAATGTGGAATTAAGAAATGCTTTATTTCTACTACATATTATATAATGTCTTCAATTAGGTGATAATTTAACTCACAAGATATGTATTAAACAAAATCTGCTTGAAGTTTGGTGACAATTTTATACATAGCATTTTATACAAATGCTATGTATACTTCTATTTAATATTTATCTAAACAAGGTGAAAAATAGTCCATCTTAGTGATAAAAAACTATAGAATATTTAAGAAAAAATCATAACTTATAATTTTATATAATGCCATATATGCTTACAGGGTAAAATTATGTACTTGATTCTTAAAGATGCTGCCTTAATTAAGTCTTTTCTCTTTTCTGTACAATAAAAGTCTATGTCTTTTTGGAGATATTGCTTTGATCATGTAATTAAGTATTATAAGCAAATAATGAGGACAATTATAAAAATTGACAGGAAACGTGGACATCCATTCACTATTGTAACAAACATGTTGATCTGCTTAGGTCCTCACATTATGACAGTTCCTTAATAGAACCTAGTTTGTGACAGATCCCATTTCCTTCTCAACATATTAGTAGACAGAGACAAACAACAATACCATTGATTGAGATAACTGGAAGTCTTTAAATTTAGAATAACTTGAAATGAGATTAATCAATATGGGGGATGTCATAAAGTCTCCTGAATGTCTCAGTGCCAAATCCATCCTGTCTCTGAAAGAGTGCACATTGTTTCTGGTTTGGCAGTTTGTGGATAGAAACGTAGGAAATGTAGATGTCATATCTATAAATGTTTTAGAATTGTTACAAAGCATTTCTTCAAAAGATTTGACATGTTTTAATCATTATTTTGCTGAAAAAACTCAATGTCATGAAGGCCTAGCATTTGGGTGATATATGAGGCTAATACAGCATCCTGATGACTGTGATGATGTATATGGGAGTCAAAATCTATCATCACAATGGTATCTCTGAGATGATTCATGAGGGTAGTACATCACCATGGTGACATTCTCTTGATGCTGAGGTGCCAGCAAGAATAAATCCCTCAGAATAAATCCTTATGTTAATAATAAATATTTAATTTTCTGAAGATATTTTGTAAGAGAAATATTGTGCAATATAATAATAATCCTTGTAATATACTAAAGAGTAAAATAATGATATAAATAGAATTCAATTCCTTTGCTAAACTTAATAAATGTACGGTCACTTAAATACAGAGATCGCATTAAATATTTATTTTTCTGAGACTAGTTTATTTCATTACCATGTCATTTACATGTCTTAAATTTTCAATGTTGTTATATTGTTTAGCATTTGATCATATATTCATTTTCATGTATTATGTAAGAAATGAGCTTACGGTCCAATCTCTCCTTGATAACCTTTGGAAACTAAATCAGAAGTCATATACTCTAATCATATAGAAGTTCATTGAGTTGTAGACTTTTTGTCTAGTCAAACTTGTTGCATGATTTATAAATTTTAAGAGTTTTATAATAACATTTAAAATATACTTCAAAATTTATTAGATTCATTAAATAGAAAAATATATTCTTTCTTATAATATTGTGAGATTTTTAAACACACAAATATAAACACAAAGTAATTCATGACTTTTGGGGGAATTCATATCTAAATAACTTTTGAATTTTATTCATCCTACTTATTTTTATTTAGAATGTATAAAGGAAGCTAAAATTATTCATTTCTTTGTCAAGAGCATAATTACATTAAACTTCATACTAGCAGTACTAATATTGATGAGGAATATTACTACATATATTTAGATGTCATAGCATGAGTTGTAGTTACCACAAAATTAAACAGAATACCGTACATAGAATTTTGGGCTCAGAATAGTTTTGTTTGTTTGTTTGTTCGTTTTGGTAGATGGACATTTTTGTAGATTTTCATGACTCAAATGTTTGAAGAGCTTGTTCATATTTAAAAAGAAACTAAAAAATAGGGGGATTAAAATGAAGATGCTTAATAGTATTTATTTGCAATAGGAAATGTGTAACAATATTAAAGGTGCATCAGGGAAGCCTAAAGTAGGCACCCAGAGTTTCAGGTTAAATATGCTGTACATGTACATGTCCTAGTTAAGAGTTATAGCATCTTCATTTACTCAAAAAGCACTCAAGGAACATTTAACTTTGAACTTATAACTTGCTCAATAGGAACACTGAGAATTCAAGAGCATGATAAACAGATGTGAATTAAGAAATCAAAGACAAAATATAGAAGTATTGTCCTTGGAGGGCTGAGATCAATTTTAAGGGAAATAATAAAACATGCACTGACATATTAAGTAAATTGAGGTCAATAAATTAAAGAATGTGTGTCATTTGATAACAAAAGGGGGTCTTATTTACAGATGAAATATTTGTGGATTTCTTTGAAAGAAAAGAAATAGGAAATTGAATAATTTATTGTAAAAATATCCTTAAATTTTTACTAACTATGCAATAATTTATATTCTCTTCCATTTTTTTACCCTTGACAATTTATCAAAGAAAAGCACTAACATTATTTTATTTTATAGATCTTTGAAAATATTTACTTCAGAAAGCGTGATAAATGTCACATTATGTTATTAGAAATCAAATATAAAGTAAATTAACTTATTACACTGGCTTTTATGAGTGGACTTTCTATGTTAACATTGGAAGCATGTTTTAATCATTTTAAGGATAACTTTTAATGTCCTTGTATAGTAGGATGTATCAAGGATAATATCATACAAGGAATACATACTGAATGTATCAAAGAATTCATATAATTCATATGAAGAGAACAGATGAGAGTTCCAAGGTTAAAATCAGGTGGTATGAGATAGAATTTTTCAAAGGTATCTCAACTTTTTTAGTTAAATCTCTAGATATTGTAGACTTGAAAAGGCAGTGAAAGGGGAAAAAGAGGTTATTGCTTTCTGTATTAATGGAAACTGATAATTATTTCATTATTGTTTCTATTAATTCTTTTATAATTAAAAGCAATAATGTTCCCTTCATTTCCCTATGACAAAACATGACTCTCAGTATATATGTGTGTATATATATACACATATATAGGTATATATATATATACCTATATATGCATATATGTGTGTGTATGTATGTATGTGTATATATATATATATATATATATGTATACATATATATATATATATATATACATATGCATCTATGCATGTATAAAACCAAACAATCCAATCAAGAGATGGGTTATAGAACTAAACAGAGAATTCACAACTGAGGAATGTCAAATGGCTGAGAAGTACTTAAAGAAATATCCAAACCCCTTTGTGATTAGGAAATTGCAAATCAAAGTGACCGTGAGATTCCATATTACAACAATCAGAATGGCTAAGATCAAAAACTCGGGTGATATCACATGCTGGCGAGGATGTGGAGAAAGAGGAACACTCATCTATTACTGGTGGGATTGCAAACCCCATTATCCCCTGACAGAAGAGTGGATGCAGAAAATGTGATTCATTTACACAATAGAATACTACTCAGCTATTAAAAATGAGGACATCCTGAGCTTTGCAGGCAAATGAATGGAACCTGAAAATATCCTGAGTGAAGTAACTCAGACCCAAAAGGACATGCATGAACTGCAGGGAAAAAGATGGAAAAAAGGCTGAGTCAAAGGAGGTCCAGTGACAGGCCTAAGTGGGATCCAGATCAAGGGGAGTTCCCAAGGCCTGACACTATTACTAATCCTATGGTGTGCTCACACAAAGGGGCCTATCAATGACTGCCCTTTGAAAGACCCAACAAGTAGCTGAAAGAGTCAGATGAAGATATTTCCACACCACCAATGGACCAAAGCTGTTTACCCTTATGGTTGAATTAAAGAAAAGCTGGTAGATTCTATAGTTTTGAATTATAAAAATTATTCATTTCAAATGAAATAATGGAGGCAATTCTTAGGTATGCGACCATGACCACATATCCAGGCTATTGGAAAAATATAAAAATACCATTTAAAGCTAAGTATAAAAACACTGGAATATCAAGAATAAATAGTCATTGATGTCCATATTATAGTAGCTGAAACTGTGTTACTGAGTATAGATGACACTGTCATCTGGAAAACAAATGTATTAGTAATTAAAAGACAATTCACATTAGATTATAGGTAATTTAGGTGTAAACATTTCTAGTTTCCTAGGAGTAAATAATCACATTAATATCTTATTAAAAAAAAAAATTACTAGGGCTGAAGAATTGGATCACAAGGTGAAAATACTGACTACTTTTAAGGACAACCCAAGTGTGACTACCAACAACCACCAGCTGACCCAAACGTAGGTAATCCTAATCCCAAGTATCCAACATCCAGTGATGGGCTCTGCACACACATGATTTGCAGACATATATGAAGGCAATCACCTATATCCATAAAGTCGTTTTTAATAACACATTATAAAAGTATTGCGAATTTGTGCATCTGTATGTCATTGTTCATATTAAAGATATCTTTCAATGTTGTGTAGTAAGTCTCTCATTTTTACACAGCCCAACCTTTGTCCTATTAGCTCGCCAATGGCTGAGGCTCAGGACACTGAGTCATAGTCATAAAGAAAAGCATTACTTGGTCACCTCCCTCTAAAAGGATACATAGCATGAAAATACTATCTATTTTGGTTAATGATGTATTGATTTCTATCTTCAGTAAGTATCTTCTATAAGTAAGTCTAACCCTGTACACTCATTATAACCCAGAGGAAAAAAATTGTTTTAACATTGTAGACTTCAGTGGAGAACTTACTTAACATTTGTGACTTAACTGTGGTAAATAGAAATGTGTTGATCTGCTTAAGCAAAGTTCATATAACATTCCTATATTTCCTGCTGTTTCCCCAAGTACAAATCTATCTCAGTTTTTCAGAATTGTGTGCAATGTTTTAGTCATTAAGCAGTGTCTACCACAGCAAGCACACATGGAAATTTAGGTAACTGGGCATCGATGATTAAATCATGCAGTGATAGAGCCTTGAAACAAAATAGAAATATATATATATATATATATATATATATATATATATATATATATATATATTTTAATGATTTCTATATCCTTTTACAAACTTATTTCTCTATTAATATTATAATTTGTTATCATATCATGGTTAGTTTTACATACAGAAATATAATAACTCTCTTCCAAAATCCATGTCATAGGAACGTGAGTAACCAAAGTTATTTAGGACTAAAAATGAAGTACAGAATGATAATCATTTAGTAAGAAACTGTGAATGAAAAATATGAGAGAAGGAGAAACAAATACAGAAATAAGGAATGGTTAAGGAGTAAGAAGAGGAAGAGTAAAAGGAGGTGGAGAGAAGACAAAGGTCAAGTGATAGAGAGTCTTAAAAGTACAATTAAGATTAAGGGTAGAAATGGACGATGTTGAAATTTCCATTATATTTTTATGATGTTTTTGTTCATAGAAAAAATAATTTTGTTACAGTTTCTAAAATAGAGGAATAAAGGACTTATAGTGCTGGTGAATATTTGCACAGCATTACATTAAGAGACTTATACTTCAGTCTTATTTAATGATAAAATCAAGTGAACCTGAGAATCTTTAATAGTTAAATGTATAATTTATTAATGATGCCTCCAAATATTAAAGTCTTTGAGGTCCCTATGGGATGATGGTGTTATCATTTCATCTAAATTAAGATCTACCAAATACTAAATGTGACCTAGAAAGATATACTACAGATACTTTGATTAATATAATTTAAGATATTGTCAAGTATTGTGCTTTATAAAAATAAGAATTCTATTACATACTTATAGTAAAAAATATTTTGAAATTGTGTATAAGGAAGTACCATAAATGTCTAAGTCATAAAATGAGCATACATAATATCAACAGCTAAGCTACCAAATTATTGACTGATTTAACTATGTTATATAAGTTCTGGTAGGACAAGAGAAAAAAGAAATATTTGTTTTCATTTTTTCATCAAGCAAATATATTTGGGGTGAATGAGTTTCATCTGAAACCCAATGAGCTCTGTTGTGTACTTGGCATTAGCCCTTAGTATTTGGAGAGCATTGCTTCCAGGTTTCCTCCCTCACCTCTATATTTTCTTGCCCTTTTTTCTCTTCTCTTTCTCTCTTTGCTGAGTTGTAGCCCAACTGTAGTTAAATTGTAGTTTGACTTAAAACATAATCATTTTCTGAAAATTCACTTTAGCACTTTCAGCACATTATTTCTACATTAATCCCTGGCCTTAATTTCTGTCCTTGAATTCTGTGTCATAAAGTTGAGAGGATGTAGAGAGTGATTAATATAATCTGCATTCTAATTCCTCCCGGATGGTATTGCTTCTGTTCATTGTATTAACTCTGCTCAGAAACATGTAGGTGATTATTTCCCCCCCACAAATTAAGTCAAGGTCAATGAAATTCAGCTTCAAGCATGGATTTCATCGCTGCAATGTTATACATTTCTGTAGAAAATAGAAGTGAAGAGACATGAAGCATATAATTGATTATTATTAGAAGATATAGTTTAATTTTATGTAAAGAATAAATAACTAATGTAGAACAGTGACATTACTTTGTATTTTGAAATAATTCATAGTACATTTATTTGCTTATATTTAAAATAAAATATATTTTATTCTTATATCTTAACTTCATCTTTCCAAAATTATGAAATGGTTATGAAAGTGACCATATTATTTTTAGAATAATTGTCAATAAACAGGACAGATACAACATGATTAGATTTTTATGCTGTAATTGTTTAACTAAGAATGTTCAGTTTTAAAGTTACCATGTAAAATATACATAACATTGCTCATATTTTTTGTAAATTTATTCTAAATAGTATGTTAAAATCAAATCTAGTTTGCATCTTAAATACTTTCTACTAAATCAACTTCATTTAAAGTTGACTTTTTTTTTTTTTTTTTTTTTTTTTTTTTTTTTTTTTTTTTTTTTGGTTTTTCAAGACAGGGTTTCTCTGTCTAGCCCTGGCTGTACTGGAACTCACTCTGTAGACCAGGTTGGCCTCGAACTCAGAAATCCGCCTGCCTCTGCCTCCCGAGTGCTGGGATTAAAGGCGTGCGCCACCACACCCGGCTAAAGTTGACTTTTAAAAACAACTGATTTTAGTTTTAATGCAAAGCAAATGATTAATAATTCTTAAGCATATATTGCAAATTTTTGTGTATATTACTGTAAATAATAGCATCTATTATGTATTTAGTGCCAATAAATATTTAAATTTGCCAACAATTCCTACAGTAGCAATAAATTTTTCCAACTTTTCATATGGAGACTTTGGTATAGGTATATTCTTATCACTTTGGTATAGGTAAATTCTTATCAAGCAAAATAAATATATTAAACAATAACTTGAAAACTATTTCAGTATCACTCTCTTTTTTTAAAAATCTGCTGAAGAAGAATTAGGTCCAGAGTAGAAAGTACTTGCCACCAGCATGACAACCTCATTATAATTCCCAGCACCTGCAGCATGGGAGGAGAAAATCAACTCCCACAATCTGTCCTCTGACCTCACAACTATAGTGGAACATCAAAGCATGCACTCGTACACATACAAATCAATAAAATTCTAAAGCAAATGTGCCTCAGTAATTATTTATCTATTTCTCTTGAAAACTTAAATGAGACAATGTATATAAAACAATAAACTATATTGAGTAAACAAGTATTTTAATATGCTCTTTATAGCTCTTTATAGTAGTGTATCTGTTTACATGAACTGTATATTTAAATTCTAATACAATCAAACTGAACTTACTTGGTAATTGTTAAATATTTGTGAGAGCCTCTTAGTGTTGTTTAAAATCTAACACTTATTATTATATTTTGGGTCTTTCATTTATCTGATCACTTGTTTAGAATTTCATCTCGCCTTTCATAATAGTTACTTGTCCGGCATTCCTGTGCTATATAAAAAAATATACAGCTATAATGTATTGCACGGAAACCCCTGAAAATTTTGCATAGAAATCAAAAGGATGTTTCGACAACTAAACTAGACTCTCCCAAAGAATTTGTAAATTCATGTTGTATAGCGGAATTTAAATGAATGGAAAATTAAAATAGTCACTACCAATGATTTTTTTCCTTAAAATTCAATAATAATAATAATAAACACTGCAACAATTTCATAGCAAGACAAACAGGTGGGACATTTTGCATACTTTGTGAAAGTATGATTTTGTTGGAAAATTAAGGATATGTAATTAATAAAATAGAGGTCACAGAGATACCAATATGAATCTAACACGAAAGATACATTTCTGAATTTTCAAATTACAATCAGGAAGATGTTGTCACTTGCAATATATATATATATATATATATATATATATATATATATAATATTTAATATAAGTGCAAGGACTTTCATATTCATTATAAACACTTGGTTCTTGTCATGTTCAAAGTAGGCTCAAAATTTTCCAAACTCAATGAGAATTAGAAATAATTAGATGAATATCATATTTATTTCTCAATTCCTAGTTTATGGATGTAATAAAATTAATAGGAATTTAGCTATTATACATATACATTCATTTTTATATTTGAGGTTGATGATCATCAGATATTACATTATTAGTTGTGTATGTCTGCATTTGTAGATATTTTCTTTCTTTCTTCTTTATTCCTATTAAGTTTACAGAGTACGACATAATTTTACTCTTTATCTCATGAATAGAGTAGATTAGACAGCAACTAAAATGTAGATAGAGATATCAAAATTTCTGTGCTACACATATCAATAAATTTAACTTGAGAACTATTATTTTTATAATCTTAATATCATAGAGTCTTATATGTTAAAGTAAAATAAATTTATTTTATAACATTTAGTACTATTTTTCTTTAGAAATATGTCTTTAAAATGTGCAGTCTAATTGGCATTTGTTAAATTTATTGTCAAGATCTCAGAATGATAGTATGCAAAAAATACATCTTGAAGAAATGAAAATATTTTAATACATCTGATTTAACCATGGCTTAAATGGATCAAATGCAGTATTAAAATTGTAGTCCTAATAAATCCTCAAAGATAGTCTTGAGCTAAAAGACAGAATTCTCCATATTTTTCACATATTATATTTAACTTCACTTATCTAATAAAAAAATCAATGTTATAGATGATAGAAAGTACTGAA
Source organism: Mus minutoides (assembly GCA_902729485.2). Classification (NCBI taxonomy): domain Eukaryota; kingdom Metazoa; phylum Chordata; class Mammalia; order Rodentia; family Muridae; genus Mus; species Mus minutoides. Next base: position 39,375 of record LR752370.1, on the reverse strand, counting down.
ATAGAACTCATTTTTTTCTTTCCTCAGGCAAATAGAGTTTATTTTAATAACATTAATTCAGTGTCAATGCAGTAAATATTACTGGCTCATAGGAAGAACGGTGGAGTTAATCTGGTTTCTGAAGACTGACAAATGACTTACAAATGTACCAGTCTGGGTAAAATTCCTACTGCTACTATTAAGACTTATTGGAAAGTAGAAAGTGAAAAGAGGCTGTCTCTTTTATATTAAAGTGTTTATATATTATATTTATATTATATTATATGATGAGTTTTCCTACCTTTCAGAGTCAGTGTACTCATCAAGTACATGTGAAAACAGAGAATCTCTACAATATGTTAAGACTGGAGAGAATAATACTAAAGTCAGGTAGGAATTTCCAATGAAAACAAACTTTCACTCAGAACAGCATACATCACTAATTAATTTTATTAATGTATAAAAAAGACAAAAGTATTTACATTTTACAAATTTATAGAGGAAGAATTTATGTGTTTATTTACTTGATATGAGACAGGTATGTTCATCATGTCAGTACTTATTGAATAAAAGCTTTCATGGCTAAATGATTCTAAACATGAAAATTAAACAATAATTTTAGAATATAGTTAGCAGTTAATTTTGCCACTTCCTCCTCTGTAGGGTTAGCCAAGTGACTTCATGAAATTCGTAGGCAAGTGAATGAAACTTGAAAATATCATCCTGAATGAGGTGACCCATTCACAAAAGGACACAGATGATATGTAATCACTGATAAGTAGAAAGTGGCCAAAAAGAAGCTTGGAATACCCATGATACAACTCACAGACCACATGAAACTCAAGAAGAAAGAAGATCACATCAAAGTGTGGATGTTACAGTCCTACCCAGAAGGGAAAAGAAAATAGTCCCCAGAAAGAGAGAGAGGGGGATCTGGGAGGGACAAAGGAGGGCGATGGAAAAGGGTGGCCAGATCAGACACAAGAGGAGATGGGGGAGGAAGAACAGAGGGTCAGGAATTTGAAAGCAGGTGTATAGCAGTGGGGGAGGGCAATCTGGGGGTATCCACTAGAAAGTTCCAGATGTCAGGGACCTAAGAGGTTCCCAGAACTGAACAGGGAGGACATTAGCTAAAATACCCAACAACGGGGAGATAGAATTTGTAGAAATTATATCCTGTGGATAAGCATGGCTCCCAGGTGAGGGATTGGGCCACCCGCCCACCTCAAAAATATTAATCCAGAATTCCTCCTGTGAAAAAGGAAGTTCAGGGACAAAATGTGGAGCAGAGACTGAAGGAAAGGCCATCCAGAGACTGCCCCACCTAGGGAACCATCCCATCTGCTGAGACCAAACCCAGACAGGATTACTGAATCCAAGATGAACTTCCTGATAGGAGCCTGGTATAACTGTCCCCTGAGAGGCTCTGCCAGAGCTTGACCAATACAGATGTGAATACACACAGCCAAATATCAGACTGAGAGCAGGGACCCAATGGAAAAATTAGGGCAAGGAATGTAGGAATTGAAAGGGTTTGCAACCCCATAGGAAGAACAACAATATCAACCAACCAGACTTTCCAAAGCTCCCAGGAACTAAACCAACAACCAAAGAGTACACACTGGACTCTAGCTGGATATGTAGCAGAATATTGTGTTATCAGGGATCAATAGGAAGGGAGGCACTTTGTACTGTGGAGGCTTGATGACCCAGGGTAGGGGAATGCTAGGGCACTGAGCCAGGAGTGAGTGAGTGTTTGGAGGAGTACCCTAATAGAGGCAGGAGGAGGTCTAGGAGATAGGGTGGCTGTGGAGGGCAAACTGGGAAAAGGGATAACATTTGAAATGTAAATGAAGAATAACCAATACAAAATGAAAAAAACCTTCATACTGTGAGTTTTAAGGTATAGGCACCTAAGAATAATACTCTATTGTAAGACTCACATAAACTATTTCAGTACTTTTCAATATTTTACAAATATTCCATTTTACACATATTATTCTTCTAAGAGGTACCAAAATGTAGAATTTCTGACTCTCTCTGCCTCTGTCTCTCTGTTCCACTCTTTGTATCTCTCTGTATCTCTGTCTCTATATCTATCTATCCATCTATCTATCTATCTATCTATCTATCTATCTATCTATCTATCTATCTATCTATCTATCTATCATCTATACATCTAAATAAATAAATAAATAAATAAATAAATAAATAAATAAATTTTAGACATTCGGTATAATACTAGAAATTTTGATACTTATTCAAAAGCTAGCCTCATTACAATTATAACAAGGACCTAAGTAAACATAGAAATGTCTTAAAATTCTCTTTGAGATATTTCCTTTGACCTATGTAATAAGTATTTTAATAATTACTTTCCAAACTCATACTATATAAAATATAATATACTTTTGTCAGCTGATATTTGGAAATAATAGAAACTTCTATTTATAATGTATTATATAGAATAGTTTGCAGAGTTGTTTAAAAGGTGATCTTTGTTCGGTCTCCATGTGCCAAGTTGACTGATTCGGTCTACTGAAGCTGTAAATGATCAAATTTAAAAACAGGAAAGCCAGTGAACTCTCCCAGACATGATACAGCAGATGAACAGGAGTGTTTGCAAAGACATTGATTTCCCTGGTCTGTTACAATCTGTCTGCTTCTTATTCCATACAGCGTCTTGAGCCCAGTGAGGAAGTATATGATAAAGACCTCCTATTTAGGACTGAGATTCCCAAAATTTCTCCTCTCTGCACATTATTCAGTATTGCATCTATGTGTTACTTTCCATCTACTACAAGAAAAAGCTTTTCTGATTCTGGTTGAGTAAGACATTGTTCTCTGGGTATCACTAGGAGTCATTTTATTGCTATAGTCCTATATCAAAACCTACAGTATTTGACTTTCCCCTAGACCCTTAGATCCTGTCTAAGATTCAAGATATCCTAAACAGTGTTAGGAATGGATTACAACTATTGAGTGGACTTTGAGCCAACCACTGAACAAATGATTATTGCCACAAAGTTTTTGCAAAGATTGCACCAACATATATTGCATGCACGTCAACATTGTAGATAGCAGTGTTTGTAGCTGGGTTGATAGCTATCTTCCTTATAGGATGCAGAGTACCTTCTACTACCATGAACAATAATCGGTAGCAGTGGAGTCTCTAGTATGGACCTTCATTACTTCTCCATTTTCGTTGTGCTCTCATTTTCATTGCCACAGTACTACATCATTTTGTGCAGAGAAATCAATAACTTTGGCAACAGTTTGAGGTGTTGGGAGGTTTTCAACACACTCCATTAGGCCAATGACTAAACTAGATCGAACCCATTCCTAACACTGGCATTTTCACTTTTCAATGAAAACTTTAGCAGAATATCAGTGATTTTTTTTTCCTCCTTTTGGACAGTCTGTAGAGGATTCTGAGGCTGGCTTCATGTCCAGGTTTCTCTTCCTGAAGAGAACTTCTAATTTTGGTGGGGGAATCGAACCTTTCCCTACCAAAGTGACTAGACAGTAGGAGTGAGGATTGCTGGCTACCACCAACTTTACCTTTTCAATGTGTTGTGTGTGTTTCCCTCTAAAATTGGGTCCCACTGTCCATTTTCAGAAAGCATAGTTCTGTCTAAGCATCATAGTTCTTTAGCAATCTCCATAGAAACATGGTAGCCAACAACTCAACTAAATGCAACCCAGTCTGAACACTAGAAGCACTGCCTGGCTATAAATGATGACTAGTTCAGATTCTATAGCCTCCTCCATTATTAGGAGTCCTCACAAGAATTGCCTTCAAAGGTGCCAGGAAATTTCCACTGCATTCGTTTTCCACACTGGCTCCCAAATTCCTCCCAATTCAAGATGTCTGTCCCTGCATTCTTTCCCTTCATAACCCCCACATATCCCCCCCTTCTTCTCTCTCCATCTGCCCCTGGTCCACCATCAAAATTTATTCTATTTCATTAAATGCTGTTCATCTTTTGTTCTAAGCTGAATTTAGAAAAAAATCAAATGGTGGAATAGACATGAAAAACAAGAGGTCATGTATCTGAGGTGTATCAGGCTTTCACAAAACTGTGCAGAAAGCAGTCTGTGTTGTTGATACAGATGTCTTTATAAAAAGGTTCCTGACACTGTCAGGTGTAATAGCTGAGGAATCTATGTAATCCTGTTTGATGTTGAATCCAAGGGCAAATTCATGACTTATTTGCCCAGAGCAGATCTGTTATGTAAGTTGAAATTTCTATTTCTAGGTCCATTCCTCCAGGTATTTTTGAGAGAATATGCCAGATTATAAGGAAGAAAATCTACATTAAGACATGCAACACTACATAATTTTTGTGTCATTTCTGGTATAAGACTTTAAACATCTTCAGGTATAATTCATGAAATTATAATTTATATTAAGTTGGAAATGTCAAACTATTGTTAAACTATGCAACTCAAAAATAATGATTTAAAGACATTGACATGTGAAGGTTATATGCTTCTTAAACAGGTCCAAAGGGGGAAAAAAAAAGTAGTGGGAATTTGTCATTTTTTTCAATAACATAAATGGATTCTGGACCAGAATGCAATAAAGAAAACCAAAAGTAAATCTTAGCTGTCTTATTTATTTATATGTTCTGTGTTATTAATATAAAATATTGTAGTTATAAATGCTACAAAATTTGGAAACTTTAAAAGAAAATTGACGCATGGGATATATTCATTATAATGAAGATTGAGCTCTCTTACTTGTGTCTCTCTTGCCTTCTTGTTCCTCATCTACCCATTCCCTTCTCCACTTTCTCCAGGTGGCCATGGCAGGCTTCAACTCCTTCTCTCTGCCTTTCTGCAATATACACCTTAAAAACAAACAAAAAACAAAAACAAAAAAAGATATAAAATTCAAAATATTCTAACTCAAATTTTTAAATTGGAAGAACTGTATTTATACACATTAAAAAAGGTTAAGACAGATTTTGTAGTGCCTCTAATGCTTCCATGAACTATAGTTTTGATTTTCATACTATACTTTCTCTTTGCTTTATTAGCAAGAGTCTATGAACATCAAGATATCTATAAAATTTTAAAAGTTAGATTATAAAGTTAGATTATAATATAAAGTAAAAACAAGGGTCCAACATAGACAACTAAAATCATAATTAGGGAAGTGCCATTTTATATATATATATATATATATATATATATATATATATATATATATATATATATAATTTTATATTTTCTTTATTTTTATGTACTTTAAATTTTTTATTTTTTAAATTTTTTCCCATTTTTATTAGATCTTTTCTTCATTTACATTTCAAATGTTATCCCAAAAGTCCCCTATACCCTCCCCCACCCCCCGCCCTGCTCCCCTACCCACCCACTCCTACATCTTGGCCCTGGCGTTCCCCTGTACTGGGGCATATAAAGTCTGCATGACCAAGGCGCCTCTCTTCCCAATGATGGCTAACTAGGCCATCTTCTTCTATATATGCAACTAGAGACATGAGCTCTGGGGGTACTAGTTAGTTCCTGTTATTCTTTCACATATAGGATTGAAGACCCCTTCAGCTCCTTGGGTACTTTCTCTAGCTCCTTCCTTGTGAGTCCTGAGTTCAATCTAATAGCTGATTGTGAGCGTCCACTTCCATGTTTGCCAGGCATTGGTATAGCCTCCCACAGCTATATCAAGGCATTTCATCACTATCTTTCTGGCATAGGCAATCGTGTCTATGTTTAATATATCTACTCAATAAATAATAACAAATGAGAAATCTATTTACAGAGGGAGGCAAGAGATATTGCAGGCTGACATTACTGCAATTAAGGGATAAAAAAATAGCCACATTTCAGGACATAACAAAGTATACCATCTGTGGTTGCCAGCTATAAATATTAAATATGGCAAGAGAAAGGACAAACAAAGCTAATATAAGCATTGAGTAATTTTGCAAATTCATAAAGAATCAAAGGAAATCAAAGAATCATTATAGTCTCTAAATGCTTCTAAGGGTAATTTGTTGATAAAAAAGAGTTGGCATCACTTCATAATTTACAAAAGAAGACGAAAGACAGATGTCAGAGGCAGATGCACACTTCCCAGAAGGGAGAAGAAGGGATGCTGGAGCAAATTGGGATTCTTTGAAAAACAGTCCAAATCAACCACAAGAAAATAAAGGCTGAAAAAGCATGAGCCTCTTAGAGTTAGTTTAATCATCCCATCCTATTGATACAAATCACTAAACCATTGCCTCTCAAATGTAAAAGTATGAAATTAAATTGTCAAGTCATTGGTAGCCTACTCTTCTCAGATCATTATGCCACCCCCCCAAAAAAAGGAAGTAAGGAAGCTGACTAACTTCAAAGGCTTCAATTCTAATACATTCTGCAAAGTGGAGAGTTGTTTACAAAAGTCAGCCTGTTGATACTTTCTTCAGGAGATGGTAGGAAAGACAATTCTATAATCTACCAACCATTTATCATTGAACATTGACTATCCATTTACCTAAGGATGTTTGAGAACTTATTTTAATTATAATCTCAGATATGCTACAAATGAAGTTTCTCTAGAGATTAAATACATATGTTAACATGACCTCTGATTCCCAATAAGAGCTTAGCATTATTTCTTTCAATGGACAAAATGGAAACTCTATTTGCCTAAATATCTCCTGAGGAAATCAAAATGAGCAGAGAACAATTTTACATTTTATTTCCCTTGACTATATCTCATATATCTGTTTCCTAAAGGCATAACAATAGTATATATGCTGATTTTATAAATAGTTAGATTCATAAAATGGTGTACATGTATATATGTTCACAACATATCTGAAAAAATTATGTTTGTACATAAGATACAGTAGTTCAATTTATAAAAATTTAGTTCTTTAAAGCAAGCACTTTAGATATCTACAAAATTATACTGTTCTTATTCCCTTTATCTTCTATATCATACTCAAAAAAGGACAAAACAATGGGAGAAATTTTACAGTTGTTAATATTGATCACAAAGGCCTTTACACTTCATTACTGGCCTTAATGATCATCATCTTTCACAATCAGCTGTTCAAGAATCTAGTCCACTTTGCATTTTTTTTTTTTTTGATAAAAAAGTTCAGACAAATCCTCAACCCCTTTGAACTTTTAAAATACTTAATGTCAATTTCATTTTTAATTAAGCAATTATTATGAATAAAATTAGTTTGAAAGCAAGCAATGAGTCAAAGTACTTTATTCCATTTATTAATGGTGATTTTACATTACTGTAAAATACTATATACACATATGCATATTTGCAGCATATTGTAAGTTATGTGTCATGGGAATTCAAATAACGTATAATACTTTATCTCTAATATAGATAGAGAAAGAATGGTTAATGTATAACAATTTTGAATAAGAATTTATATTTCATTGTTGCTACTTCTATGATATAGAATTACCTAAGTACCAAATTTATAAGTATTTATTTATGGCAATTTATGTACAATGCTTTTTTAGAAGTTTGAATAAAATGACATGGTATTAGATCCAGCTAATGCATGTGATTGACTCTAAATTAATCAGGAAAATATATAGGCTAATAGATATCATCAGAGTATTTGCATCTATCTATATATAAACAATGCCATGGTTGGTCTCTTAATTATAAATGTCATCTCTTTTTTTCTATAAATTATATCTGATTGGATATAATTTGAATTTTGATGGCTTGCATAGAGAAAATATTTTACTGTACATACACTGGCACATCATTTTGAAATAAATGAAAGTTTTCATTTCTGATGATACTTTTCATTTCTGATGATACTTTTCTGCATTTCTTTCTACATAGTGCACACATTCCCATATTCAACAATACACAATAGTCATGTATACAGATATATAACCTTATTTATGTTGTGGGTATATGGGAATGTGTGACCTTAAAGACCAAAAGATGACCACTGTAAGGCCTTGCTAGATTAACACCCTAGGGATATTCCACTAGAAGGTTGTGAGGAAAACTCCCTTCTCTGAAAGACCCAGCAAAACAAGCTTTACTAGAAAGCACTGATTGAAAGGTTCCTTCTTCTGGTGTCTAAGACCTCACTTCACTCAGGGCCATCATGAAATAGTTGCCTCTCCAGAAGTGAGAGGCTAATTACCATTTCTTTTTTTTTTATATTTTTTATTAGATATTTTCTTAATTTACATTTCAAATGTTATCCCGAAAGTTTTCTCCCCTCTCCCCCGCCCTGTTCCCCTGCCCACCCACTCCCACTTCTTGGCCCTGGCGTTCCCCTGTATTGGGGTATAGAAAGATTGCAATACCAAGGGGCCTCTTCTCCCAATAATGGCCGACTAGGCCATCTTCTGCTACATGTGGAGCTAGAGACACGAGTTCTGGGGGTTCTGGTTAGTTCATATTGTTGTTCCTCTTCTAGGGTTGCAGACCCCTTCAGCTCCTAGGGTTCTATCTCTAGCTTCTCCATTGTGGGCCCTGTGTTCCATCATATAGATGACTGTGAGCATCCACTTCTGTATGAGACAGCTTTATCAGGGTCCCTTAAGTAGACATTTGCTGTCCTATGCAATAGTGTCTGAGTTTAGTGACTGATTATGGGATGGATCCCCCATGGTGGGGTAGTCTCTGTATGGTCCATCCTTTCATCTTAGCTCAAAACTTTGTCTCTGAAACTCCTTTCATGGGTATTTTGTTTCCTATTCAAAGGAGGAATGAAGTATCCACACGCTGGTCTTCCTTCTTGATTTTCTTGTGTTTTGCAAATTGTATCTTGGGTATTCTAAGTTTCTGGACTAATATCCATTTATCAGTTAGCGCATATCCAATGACTTCTTTTGTTATTGGGTAACCTCACTAAGGATTATATCCTCCAGATTCATCCATTCGCCCAAGAATTTCACAAATTCATTTTTTAATAGCAGAATTATACTCCATTGTGTAAATGTACCACATTTTATGTATCCATTCCTCTGTTGAGGGACATCTGGGTTCTTTCCAGCTTCTGGCTATTATAAATAAGGCTGCTATGAACATAGTGGAACATGTGTCCTTTTTCCAGTTAGAACATCTTCTGGGTATATGCCCAGGAGAGGTATTGCAGGATCTTTCGGTAGTACTATGTCCAATTTTCTTAGAAAACGCCAGACTAGGAGGGAATGTATAGGTCAGTGTAGGCCAACAATAGGCTTAAACCAACTCATGTTGTTACCAAGGCCTACATTTAAACTGTATAAAAAGTGTGTGCTTAAGCAATTGAGGGCCATCTCTGCCCAGAGTGCAGGACAATGCCAGCATGCTGTATCAATAAACATCTTTCTTGCTTTATCTATCTCCATATCTGTGTTTCTATAAGTGGAAATTCCTGGACATAAGGCTCTTCAAGTCTTAAAATTACAACCCTATCAGTGAGTACATATCAAGTGAGTTATTTTGTGATTGGGTTACCTCACTAAGGATGATATCCTCCAGATACATCCATTTGCCCAAGAATTTCATGAATTCATTGTTTTTAATAGCTGAGTAGTACTCCATTGTGTAAATGTACCACATTTTCTGTATCCATTCCTCTGTTGTGGGGCATCTGGAATCTTTCCACCTTCTGGCTATTATAAATAAGGCTGGTATGAACATAGTGGAGCCTGTGTCCTTATTACCAGTTGGATTTTTTTCTGGGTATATGCCCAGGAGAGGTATTGCTGGATTTTCTGGTAGTACTATGTCCAGTTTTATGAGGAACTTCCAGACTGACTTCCAGAGTGGTTGTACAAGCTTGCATTCCCACCAGCAATGGAGGAGTGTTTCTCTTTCTCCACATCCTTGCCAGCATCTGCTGTCACCTGAATTTTTGATCTTAGCCATTCTGACTGGTGTGATGTGGAATCTCAAGGTTGTTTTGCTTTGCATTTCCCTGATTAGGGATGTTGAACATTTTTTCAGTGCTGCTCAGCCCTTCAGTATTCCGCAGTTGAAAATTCTTTGTTTATCTCTGTACCCCATTTTTTAATGGAGTTATTTGTATTTCTGAAGTCTAGCTTTTTGAGGTCTTTGTATATTTTGGATATTAGTCCGCTATCAGATTTAGGATTGGTAAAAATCCTTTCCCAATCTGTTGGTGGCCTTTATGTCTTATTGACAGTGTCAGAAATTTAGAATGCCCAAGATACAACTTGCAAAACACATGAAACTCAAGAAGGAGATAGACCAACATGTGGATACTTCATTCCTTCTTAGAATAGGGAAAAAACACCGATGGAAGGAGTTACAGGGACAAAGTTTAGAGCTAAGATAAAAGGATGAACCATCCAGAGACTACCCCACCCAGGGATCTATCCCATAATCAACCACCAAACCCAGACACTATTGCATATACCAGCAAGATTTTGCTGAAAGGACCCTGATAATACCTGTCTCTTGTGAGGCTATGCCAGTCCCTGGCAAATACAGACGTAAATGCTCACACTCATCTAATTGATGGAATATAGGGCTCCCAATGGAGGAGCTAGAGAAACTACCCAAGAAGCTAAAGGGGTCTGCAACCCTATAGGTGGACAAAATATGAATTAACCAGTACCCCCAGAGCTCATGTCTCTAGCTGCATATGTAGCAGAAGATTGCCTATTCGGTCATTATTGGGAAGAGAGGCCCTTGATCTTGCAAACTCCATATGCAGGGCAATGCCAGGGCCAAGATGTGGGAGTGGGTGGGTAGAGGAGCAGGGTGGTGGGGGGTGTATAGGGTACTTTGAGGGTAGCATTTGACATGTAAATAAAGAAAATATCTAATAAAAATTTTTAAAAATATGAAAAAATTTCAACCCTAATTTAAGGTTTTCTTTACATTAATGTGTTATTCATCACTTACAACAATCTGTTAAAATGGAAAATGATCAAATTAACAAGACTGTCATATTGATAATCAGTGTCATAGATTCATAGAGATAATTAGTAGTGAATGCTGTACTTTCTCAGTGAGATGTTTATTTGCCTAATACAAGTATATGCTATATGAAGTAGAGGTTTTTGTAAAAAGCTGCTTTGTTTCTTTGTTTTATTTTTGTTGTTGTTTTTCATTTTTTCTGTGTGTTTTTCTTTCCTTTTTTTTTCTTATGTAAGACTTAACATTATAAGTTGTGATTCAGAAGTGTTGGAAGAAATTGGCAGAATCACATTAATTTTAAGTCAGTTTTCTTCTCAGACATTTGAATGTGTACACTGAGTACTGCATCATAAATCATAGAGTATAAGAGTAACCAAGAATCTAGGAGATATATTTGGTATTTAGTCTCCATCTTGAATTTAAAAGAATACTATAACATCTTTAAAGAATTACAAAACCAAATATTTGGTTTAAAGAAAGCAACATAAAACCAGATACACTGAATGCAATAGAAGAGAAAGTAGGAAGGATGGACCATCCAGAGACTACCCCACCCAGGAATCTTTCCAATAATCAACCACCAAACCCAGGCACTATTGTATATGCCAGCAAGATTTTTTGAAAGGATCCTGATATAGCTGTCTAGAGCAAGGCTATGCTAGTGCCTGGCAAATACAGAAGTGAATGCTCATAGTCATCTATAGGATGGAACACAGGGCCTCCAATGGAGGGGCTGAAGAAAGTACCCAAGGATCTGAATGGGTGTGCAACCCTATAGGTGGAACAACAATATGAACTAACCAGTACCCCCAGAGCTTGTGTTTCTAGTTGCATATGTAGCAGAAGATGGCCTAGTCAGCCATCATTGGAAAGAGAGGCCCCTTGGTCTTACAAACTTTATATGCCCCAGTACAAGGGAAGGCCAGGATCAAGAAATTGGAGTGGGTGGGTAGGGGAGTAGGGCAGGGAGGTTTTAGAGTACTTTCTGCATAGCATTTGACATGTAAATAAAGAGAATATCTAATAAAAAAAAGATTTAAAATGAATTACAAATAAATTAAATAAAAGAAAGCAGTGGTAAGTTTGTTGACTGAGAATTCTTTACTTATTGTCTCAAAATATTTGTCCTAAAATATGCTAGATATGACATTGATAGCTTTTATTCCTTTTCCTACAACTGTTTTTAAAATGGCCAAAAACTCATCAGTCATATACCTAAATAAGCTTTGGGCCCCTGACCTTTAATATGCTTCTCCAACTCCCACAGATACCTTCAACAATACTCGACTATTATTCTTATTTTAAAAGCAAGTATAATGAACATAAATTTACTTTCCACTTTTGGGGGAAGATTATGAAATAAATAAAGAAGAAAATGCATTTCCTTTCTTCTAGATGCAAGACTTGGTTTTGAGGAGTTAATATCTTGTGACTACCAGTTTTAGGTATCAGGAATACAATAGGGTAAAATACACATTTAGGTGAGGTAAATATTAATATATATATATATATAACATATATATATATATTTTTTTTACCTCACCTAAATGCATATATATATATATATATATATATATATATATATATATATATATATATATTATAAATAATATAAATATATAATATATATATATTTACCTCACCTAAATGCATATATATATATATATATATATATATATATATATATATGTGTGTGTGTGTGTGTGTGTGTGTGTGTGTGTGTATGTGTGTGAACTCCCTGTCTCTTTTTAATACATTGAAAGATGCCCAAGGATGTAAAAAGTACAAAGCCATATTAGATATTTGAGCTTCTGTCCTTGGCTTTCTTGTGATCCTCTGGGTACAAATGTTCTGAGCTACTGTCAATCAATTGACAGGTACTGAATTGACCTTTGCCTAAATGACAAGCACTAATTATACCTACTACTTCAATGGTAAAATTCAAAAGCAAGTTTGAATAAAAGAGGTATTGCTATTTGACATAATTTTAGATATTATTAAGTTGACATAAATATAGTGAAGTGACAAAAGAAACAAAATAAATGACAAGTTATCTTTTTAAATCTGAGTTATTATGCTGAGCTGGATGTAGTTTTACTGATGATTGCCAACTCAAAGACTTGTATGGCACTGCTTCCACTCATTACATTTATGTGCAGACTTTCAAGGATAATTGCTCTGAGTAACATTTTATACTGTTTTCTTTTAATATATTTATTACTTAAAATAATTTTACTTTCTAAATGTTCATCTTGTTCTTCTATATCTTATAAGTAAACTCATTAAAATCAACATTAAATTAATAATTCATTATAATGTAAATATCTAAAAATTACTGTTTTCAACATCCATTATATAATTAAAATCATTTATTATTGTTCTTCTTATAAATATACTTTATTAACTTTCCCAAACTAATAAGCATTACAATTTTTAGATAATTATAAGAGTGAAAAACAATAATGATGTTAGTAGTGCTGAAAATTTAATCCCAGTCTATAATAATTTCTTTAAATATAAAAAGAAAAGATTATGCGGCCTTTTGATTCTTTCAGTAACACTGTACTTTCATTTTATTTATTGTAGGCAGGAATACACTTTTATTTGTTTCTAATAACTAGCATTTATTTGCAAAAATTTTTGATTTAGAATTATTAAAGTCTTTGTTATTGAAAATTGTTTGATAAATAGATCACAGATGGGCGATAGATAAATAGCAGATAATAGATAATAGATAAATAGGTGCTAGGTAGATAAATAAATGATACATAGCTAGATAGATGATACATACATATGTGTAGATAATGAAACATATTTTAAATGTGTTGTCATTGAGTGTAACTAAAAATTTGTAACACAGTTCCCAGTGGTGAAACTAAATATGAATCTCAAATGTCCTGAAAATTATTATGTCACTCAAAGCAGCATTTCAGCTAAGTCTGAAGAGAAGTTATATCCTGTCTTTGAAAGTATGAATTTCACACCTCAGGATTTAAAGAATCACTAAATATAATTTTTTTCTTTTAAGAATTTATATAGAAATGGGTATCTGAGCAGTATGGCTATGTACAATAATTTCAGTCAGGATATTTGGAAGAATGAAATCACAAGCAACAACAAATTAACAAATTCCAATGTATACATAGCATTTCCAATGATCACGACATTTAAGAAAATCAGCAGGGCTCTTGCCTCTCTTGCCTGTCTTGTTTCAATTGTCTCTCTTGCCTCTCTCACTCCTGCTTCAGGCAGGCCCTCTTGCTTCTCCTCTCTCCCCATTCCTTTCCCTCCTCTCTCCATGTGGTCAAGGCAGACCTCCACTTCTCTATTCTCTCCTTCTCTTGGCCTCTACTACTCTCTAATGCCCTTCCCCATGACCTGAATAAACTCTATTCTATACTAAAACAAACAAACAAAAAATAATTAAAAAAAAAAAAAAAAAAAAAAAAAAAAAAAAAAAAAAAAAAAAAAAAAAAAAAAAAAAAAAAAAAAAAAAAAAAAAAAAAAAAAAAAACAAATCATCAGCAGGATATTTAGAACCACACAACTCAGAAAATAAAGAGATAGTGTCTTCTTGTTATCTGAGTGGGGACACCTACATTCTTCTTTCTAAATCTCAATCTCCCTGTGTACTCCCATCCTTTATGCCTTCTCCATCTCTCCCTCTAAAAGTTTTCTTTCTCTCCACACCACTTCCCTGATGAGACATGTTACTTATTGTATTACTTATTTATTCTTCCTCAGAAAGAACACTCAAAATGATCAGTAATGACAAGTAAGTTTAATGAATGTAAATGAATATGATATGCTACTAAAAATAGAAAAAAAAAATTCTCCTGAAAGGAAAACAGAGGGGACACATAGGGGAGGCCAGTAGAGGGATGAAGGCTCAGTGTTGCATGGGACTTGCAAGTCATACCAAACTAATCTTAACCATGGCTGCAACTTTAGCTAACTTAAATTTGCCAGTGTTTACTACCAATCACATATTTACTTTTCAAATATATTTGCTGTCTCTTTTTATTGTCAAGTTAACACAAACTAGTTATTAGAGAAGACCAAAGGCAAGATGATATCTCCATATGTTTGGCATATAAGGAACCCTGTTGAACATTTTCTTAATTAGTGGTTGAAGTAGATAGGCCTACACAATTGTGGGAAGTCAGAATGCTTGACACATGGCCCTTTGTCATATTAAAATGCAGGCTGAGTAAGCTCTGAGGAGCAAACACTTAAGCCACACTCCTCATGGCCTCTGCACCAGCTCCTTCCTCCAGGATTCCTGAATATCATGCCGAATTTCCTTCAATAGTGGCCAGAATGTTTTATCACAGGAATAGAAAACCTAACTTAAAAAAATAATAAAGAAAAGAAAAGGAAGGAAAAGAAAAGAAAAGAAAAGAATAGAAAAGAAAAGAATGACTATTATTATTCACCAAAATACTTAAGATTAAATTTATTTGATCTTTGGGGAGGATGATTTGTAGTGAACTTAAATAATTAAAATACATCACAGTCTGGACAGATCCTTTTTCAAATCACATTCTTTGTGTATAATCTACAGAAGAACAAATAAGTATAAAATATTAACCTTAAAATTTATAAGTTTCCATTGTGAAATGTTTCTTTAATTACAAACATTAATACATTAATAGCATTTGGTGAAAAGTTTGCATTTTCATTTAAATTGCAATTTTTTTCTTATGAAATGAATATAGTTCTTGGAGAGGAGGGAAAGTTTAAAAAGAAATTGTGGATAGGAATAGATCTTAGGGATAGAAGACAGGACTGAATACATAATTCCTTAAGTTAAATCACCAGCAACAAAAAATAAATAAATAAATGTTGACTTAACAATAACTTTTTACTTACTTTTTTCAAAATTAGTCTTTATTCCTGATAATTCAATCTTACACATAACTATAAAACTGAATTTATTTGTGAAGTCACTTGTACTCTAACTGAATTATCAACACCATAGTATTAATGTTATCAAATATGTATATTTCCTTATTTGTGTCAGAATTTACTCTTTAAAAAATATTTTTCCTCTCAAATCCTTTCAAATAATTACACTTTGTAATATATATATATTTATATATATATACACACACACACACACATGTGTGTATACACATACACATATACTTTGCAATTGTACTTTGTCAATTTTTCTTTATTGTGTTTGACTGGCTTATGTTTACATCTAGCTTGTATGTTTTACTCTCAGAACTTTAAATCACAGCTGGTTTTTAAATATAAAATTACTTCTCTTTATCAACTTTTTGCAACATAAGTTGTTATTCAGTTTTTTTAATCACAAATTATTTTCTAAAAATTTTTAATCATATAAATTTTCTTTAAATTTTATCATACATAATTGATTCCAGTCACAGCACATTTTACAAATTTTATCTCAAGAAAAATTACAGAGTTTTAGAATGAGTTAAAATAATTATATTGTTTCTTGACATGCTAGCTGAAATGTGAGGATCTTATAATTTTGAAAACATACAAGACTTCACTTATTCATTCAAGCATTAATTAAACTTGAAAAAATATATTTTTCACTTTTGTTAAGGTTATTGCCATTTCAACTCTTTATTATTGATTAGTGTATATTGGTAATCCATTTGTTGAGTACTCATGGTGGATACCCATTTTTTAATAGATATGTATTTTTATTTTTCTTTAATTAATAGTCACTGAATCTAGATATAGAATGCTAGTGTAATTTATTTCTTTAACTTGTGAGAAGAATTCTTTAAATCCAATGAAGATGCTTTGCACAATACTTAGTATCTCACTTTACAACATTTGGGTTCACTTCTCTTCCTAGGTAAAATATATTTCATTCTATTTGAAAATGTATCTTAAGTTCCCAGTTGTGGTGGCACACTCCTTTAATCCCAGCATTTGTGGTAGAAGCAGGTGCACCCTGGGCTACAAAGTAAGTTTCAGGACATCCAGGGCTGTAATGATAAGAAGCTCTATCTCAAAAAAAATCTAGGGAAAAAATGGAAAATAAGAACATATATTTTACATGAACTCAATATTTATCTTCTATATGAAGAGTCATTATTCTTTTTTTTTATAATAGGCAACTATGAACTAACAAACAAATGTAACTTTGTTAAAACTTCATTTCTTTCTTCATTTCTTTCCTGGCCCACTGATCATTGAGTAGGGAATTGTTTAATTTCCATGAGTTGATAGGATTGCTGTTGTGTTTGCTGTTGTTGAAGTTCAGCTGAATCCACAGTTTTGTCATAAAATACAAAGAATTATTTCAGTTTTCTAGTATCTGTTGTGACCTGCTTTGTTACCAACTACATGGTCAATTTTGACACTGAGGTATGGAGAAGATGATACATTCCTTTGTGATTGGGGGAAATCTTCTGAGGCTATTTCTTAGGTCCATTTGATTCATAATAGCTGTAGTTACATTATTTCTGTTTAGTTTCTGTCTCAATGACCTGCCCATTGATGAAAACGAATGTCACCTACTATTAGTAGGTTTGATGTAGGATTTAATCTTTAATAATGCTTCTATTATTAATGTAGATACCCTTGCATTTGGCACATAGATGTTTACAATTGTGACATCATCTTGGTGGATGCTATTTTTGATGAGTATAGATATCATTTCTCATCTCTTTTAATCAATTTTGGTCTATGTTATTAGATACTGAAGTTGCTACTCCACCTTGGTTTTTTGAACCACATCTAGCCATTACAGTCTCTGTTAAGAAGTCAGTTGTAACACTGATAGGTTTAATTTATATGATGAATCATATTTGGCCTTTTTCCCCTGCAGATTTTGTATTCCTTCCTGTACTTTACATTTAGTGTGTCATTATTATATAGCAGGGGGATTTTCTATTCTGTTCAAATCTACTTGCTGTTCTGGAAACTTCTTGACTATTTATACACATCTCTTCCTTTGGGTTGGGAAAATTTTGTTCTGATTTGTTTAAAAAAATAATTTTTAGTCCTTGGAACGACAGCTCTTAACCTTCTCTTCCTATAATTCTTAGTTTAGGGCTTTTCACCGTATACCAGATTTCTTGGATGCTTTGTTTCAGCAAATGTTTAGAATTAGCATTTTACTTGATTGATCAGTTTCTTATGTCCTATCTTCTATGCCTGTGATTCTCTCTTCCTTTGTTTGTATTCTGTTGCTGAATTTATTACTTTCTTCTTTAAAGGCCTATACCTGTTTGATAATATTTCCCTGTACTTTTTTCAGTGGAGTTTGCTCATTTCCTCTTTAAAGTCACCTATCATCTCTATAAGGTTGGATTTAAGGTCATGATTCTTGTGCTTTGGTTGTGTTAGGATATCCAGGACTTGTTGTAGTGGGGTAGCTTTGGTCTGAAGGTGTCATATTTGCCTGGCTTTGCTGATTGTGTTCTTATGCTCACCTTTAGCCCTCTGGTTTTGCTTGGGTGTTCTTGGTTTAGCAGGTATCACAAAGGCTGGCCTAATCTAGATATTCCCTTGTGCAGCAGACATCTGGCAGACAGCCTTGAGTTGGATGTTCTTGGTGTAGAAGTACAGGATGTCCATTGCACAGTGGGTTTGGTGAAGGCCAGTAGAACAGTGGCCAGACAATGAAGCTTGAGGCACAGCACACAGATATCTCAGGGAGGCTGGGCCTGTAAAAACTAAATAAACATGTCTATTTCTAAGCACAAGGTCAAGGTGCTTGTATATCCAGTTTTTATTGTGATTCTAATCACTTATCAGTGGTGATGACCACTGTAATTTTACATGACTCCCCTTGCTTGTCAGAAAGGAGAAGGAGGTAAGAGGAAACATAAACTTATTCTTATATAAGAATGAATCCCATCAATAGAATGATGTATTTTTATAACTTCTAATCCTAATTCCTACCTGGTTCCATGATATGGATAATAAAGCGCACACACACACACACACACACACACACACACACACACACACACAGATACAGACAGACAGTCACACACACATACAAACAGAACACACACATAGACACAGTCAATGTTCTTACAATGACAATTATTCATTTGTCTGAATTCTTCCTCTCCCTCTCCCTTTCCATATCCATATCCCTCTCCCTATCATGGTACTTTTCTCGCCACATACACACCTTTAAATGGCACTTTCTAATGTCACTACTACAACTTTTCTCTAATATATGTCTTATGTAATAGATTATTTAGGGATTATTATTTTTATGCTTTGTATTTTTGAGTATAGGAATATCCCATCAGGGGGTTATAAATAATTTGGCTGTTTTGTCTTTGCAACTGGCATTTGATTTTGATTTTTGTCAAGTAAAACTTAAAGTTCATTCTTAACTTCCATTTAGGAAAGTAGGAAAAAGTAAAAAAATGACATAAATTAAATTTTAATGATAGAACTTTATATAGAAACAATCTGTGGTCTTTTAAATTTTCCATGAGGAGTTTTCAAATCAAATGAAAATTATAAAATTATGGACTGCAGAAAGGTATGTTGCAGAAATGAGTGTTCATAAGGAAGGCTATCATAATCTTATATTAATTAATTTTAACATACTTACTGAAAAGTTTGACATATGTCCCACACCTCTTTTGATAATCAGGGCTATAGAGTCAAGCATCCTAGAATCAACATTTTAAAAAAACATTTATATTTATAGAATATATGAGCAAGTTATTTTATTGAAGTCCCAATATTCAGATTTAAAACCAATTTAAAACAAGTGTATTATTCATACAGTGGTTTTTATAGAAATGAGTTAATCTGTGTGATGACTATTTTTGGTTGTCAACTTGAACATATTTGAAATTTACTAAAGCCCAAATGGCTTGTGGGTCCCCCCCCCCTTAATTAAATCATTTGAACTGGTAATAGTCTCTTTAATCCAAATATTTCAAAGTATAAAGTTAGCCTTTAATGTGTTATATGCCTTCTGCTGAAAGATATATAAAAGGGAAGCTTGCTGGTTTTGCCTGTTGGCCCCTTATTCTCATTGTCCAGTACATTCTATCATTGTCGTTAGCACCTACTTCTTCAAGAATTTGATGTACACTGAGCTGAGAGATCTACAATCATAGACTGAACAGCTACTCAATTCCTGTATCTTCTGTTGGTAGAAAACATTATTGGAAGACCTAGACTACAGGTTTAATTTACTCTAATAAAGATCCATATATATGTGACCATATATGTAAACATATATTATATAAAAATCTATCAGTTCTATTCCTCTATAAAACTTTTATAGTAAAATGCACTCTATGTTTGCAAAAGTCCTTACAGGACATAAATCATTAAGGTCTCACCTCATACTAGACTTTTAGGCACCACTCAGCCATAACACTTAAAATTCCAAAGAATATTGATTTTCTCAATTTAGCTCCTTTGACAAGGTCTTTGTTTGTATTAATTATTTTTTATCCAACTTAAGATGATGCCTTAACTGACATTCAAATATGTAAATTCATAAGCATCAGCATGTAGTCTTTTTAACTTGGCCAATTCATAGATAAGAAAAAAATACAACTAAAAATCACTCAATTGTGTGCACTTGCTTAGAAATGGATAATTTTGCATTTTTACAATATTTTTCTGGCAAGTTGCTCTTTTGTATTGTTTTTTTGTTAAATTTTCCCCTTAGCCCTCCATGCATAATAAAATAACTTTGATTAAAAGTTTAATAGAATCAATTATGTATCAAGATAATTCTTTAACCTTCACTTTCATTCTTTGTTTACATGGGAAAAGATTTTTATTTTAAACAATAAAAGCTATTGGTTAGATATATCTGGAAATTGTATTTTCATATATGACTCAATCATATTGCACAAGATGAAATATTTTTCTTAACAGATTTCAGGTATCAGTACTTATTTAATTTATGTCTTTCAATAAAAAGATTTTGCCAAAATCCTCTCTATTTATCTATGATGTATGATGGAAATCTAAAGGTCAAGTAACATATCTACTTATGTATTTTTATTGATCGTCATATGTGGGTGATGGAAGGGAGTTTGTGAGCGGTATTTTTGTAAGCTGAATTCTAAATACAATGCTAAATGACATTTATAATATTCACATGAAAACTTTATGAGACATTTAAAAAGCTCTCAATTGGTGTGACTTTTATGTCCAGAGAGAAAAAGGTATTTGAAATGTATATAAAGGATTCTTTCACATTGATCCTAATATACAGGTGAGTAGAATGGCCTCCATAAATTAACAGATGTCCAGGATTATTATTAATCACTAAATAAATAAGCTATGAAGACATTAAAAGGCACGAAGAAAAATGAAATGCATATAATACCATGTAGCCCGTATAGTGTTTCTTTTCCTTGTGTCTTTTTCAACTTTAAAAGTTAAATATGAACTCACACTATATCTTTGATAATTATGAAAATATCCTTCTCTTTAGGCTCCATGATGTCCAAATAAATTGAATTTGTGGTCATGGGAAACACATATCTCTGCTCTGCTCATTATACACTATCACGAAAAGGATTGTCTCACAAATTCAAATAGGTCTAGAATGCCTTATTCTTCATTAATAAAGATAAAGTGGAATCAGGCCTGAAATTTCATCATCTATTATAGAAATTTCCTCCAAACTCAAACAGCAATTTTCCATGATAGAATCATTAATTATTTAATCATTTTATGGGATCAACTAATACAGTATCATGAAATAAATATTTTCCAGAAAATTCATGTTATTTAAGTCACAAAAGCAATCTTGTTAAGAAAAATATAGTATTTTTTTTTGCATTCTTAGAATTTCACTTAATTTTTTTGGAGTCTGACTTCTTGAATTCTTTATACATTTTGGATATTTGCCCTCTATCAGATGTAGGATTAGTGAAAATCATTTTCTAATTTGTAGGTTGCCATTTTGTCCTGTTGCCAGTGTCTTTTGCCTTACAGAGCTTTTGGCTACAAGAAGTCACATTTATCATTTGTTGATCTTCGAACATGAGCCATTGGTGTTCTGTTCAAAATAGTTTCCCCTGTGCCAATGTGTTCAAGGCAATTTCCCATTTTCTCTTCTATTAGATTCAGTGTATCTTGTATTATGGTGAGGTTCTTGATCCATTTGGACTCATGCCTTGTTCAGGGAGATAAATACAGATCCATTAGCATTCTTCTACATGCAGACTGCCAGCTAGACTGGCACCATTTGTTAAAAAATGCTTTCTGTTTTTCCACAGTATGGTTTTGGCTTCCTTGTCAAAGATCAAGTATTCTTAAAATTATCAACCTCAAATGGTTCCTTTCTGAAAGAAATGCAGGGACAAAAATTGAGCAGAGACTAAACAAATGGCCAAACAGTGACTGGCCCAACTTGGGTTTATTCCATTGGTGGGCACCAAACTCTGGCACTACTACTGATGATATGTAGACATATGGAGCCTACCATGGATGTCCTCTGAAAGGCTCTACCAGCATCTGACTGAGACAGATGCAGATACAGCCTAGTATTGGACTGATGTCAGGAATCCCAATGGAAGAGTTAGGGGAATTATTGAAGGAATTGAAGGGAATGTGAACCCCATAGGAAGACCAACAGTGTTAACTAACCTAAACCCCACAGGAGCTCTGAGAGACTAAGAGCATACACCAAAGAGCATACACAGGCTGGTGCAAAGCACCTGGCAAATATGTACCAGAGGACTGCCTTGTCTGGACTCAGTGGGAGAGGATGTGCTTAAGCCTTTAGAAATTTGATGCCCCAGGAAAAGGGGAGGTCTGGAGGGGGAGACACTCTCAAAGGTAAAGGTCACTGGTTGAGGGAAGAACTCTGAGAGGGAAGAACTGTGTGGTAACATTAGGGAGTAAATACAAAAAAAAAAAAAAAAAAAAAAAAAAAAAAAAAAAAAAAAAAAAAAAAAAAAAAAAAAAAAAAAAAAAAAAAAAAAAAAAAAAAAAAAAGCTCGTATTTTAAAGAGAAGCCTAAAATTTAAGGGATTGAAAAAGCTATCCTATCATATCCTATCAGCAACTGAATCTATATTCACATTGCCTTTCTAGTAGTGACAACTTCCATCAAGGTGAATGTTCTTATAAATATTGAGCATTATTACTACACATGATAGTGTAAAAGTGAGGATTGACTCATATTATTATAACGTCAATGACTTTGAAATATATATACACATACACACATATATAATGTAATAGTGTATGTTACATTAGCATCATTATACTATCCCCTTATATTTTCAATATTTCAAACATATTCTATTCTAACTTTTCTTTCCCTATATACAAAATTTCATGTTACTTTGTCCAGTGTTTTTATCTTCCAGGATAGCATATATAGATAATCTTATAATATCAATTAGTCTTATGAACTATTTCCTTTGATTTTGTAGTATATGTTCATTCTGCAGCTTTCAATTCTGTTTTGTGTTATATTTTTTTCAAACTATTTGAGCTTTCTTTAAGATATGAATTGAATGCTCAAAGGGAGTCACAAGAGAATCACTCATATTTTTAAAAAGTATGTAGTACTAAAGAACATACTTAAATATCCATGGACAGTCCTAAATCTATACGTATTATTACTTGAAAACTGAATAAAACCTCTAAGAATTTTCATCCCAGTGAAATCTGTAATTAAAAGAAAATATAATAATTTGATTCAAGACTATAAATCCAGAAACATATTAACAATATAATTTTACTTGAAAATATAGCCAAGAAGTGCTTGCCGAGAGAAGCCTGATATAGCTGCCCCCTGAGAAGCTCTGCCAGAGCCTGACAAATATAGAGGTGGATGCTCACAGCCAACCATTGGACTGAACAAAGGGTCCCTAATGGAGGAGTTAGAGAAAGGACTGAAGGTGCTGAAGGGGTTTGTAACCCCATATGAAGAATAGCACTATCAACCAACCAGAACCCTCAGAGCTCCCAGGGACTAAACTACCAAACAAAGAGCAAACATAGAGGAACTCATGGTTCCAGCTGCATATGTAGCAGAGGATGGCCTTGTTGGGCATCAATGGCAGGAGTTGCCCTTGGTCCTGTGTAGGCTCAATGCCCCAGTGTAAGGGAATGCCAAGGTAGGGAGAGAAGAGTGGGTGAGTGGTTGGGGGAACACCCTCATAGAAGCAAGGGGTTGGAGGATGAGATAGGAGGTTTGCAGAGGGAAAACTGGGAAAGTGGATAGCATTTAAAATCTAAATAGAGTAATATCCAATAAAAGAAAAGAAATAAAAAAAATATTGCTATTTGTGCATTCATGATGGATTGACAAAATCCATTGAAAGACTTACACATAATAAATCTAAGGAAAATAATAACATGGAATGGTGTAGCTTCTAGATATAATGTTCAAATGTGTCTTAGTTATTGTCTTATTTAAAATATTATTTTTCTTTGTAAAGAATATTATCCAAAATAGCTTTAAGTGTTCTTGTCTTTTCTTAGCCTTGCATGTTGCAAAGCAGGGCAGCAAACCTGCAGTAACTGGATTAACAGATGATTGTAATCTACCAACACAAGTGCTGGAAAATAAACTCAAGTCCAGTGAAAGAGTTGTAAACACACCTCGCCATTGAACAACATTGTCAACCCATTGTCAAAGCTTCTCAAAAAACTCTGATCATAAACTAAGAATCTTTGCTATGTCATGGTAAGTTTGTCACCACTTAAAATTCCAAACGGAATTTTTCTATCCAGTGTCTCCCTAGGGTGGGTCCCTACAGGAGAGTCCGCGGGACACAGAAGCAACAGAGCTTCTTGGACAGTGTCCATTAGGGTCTTCATCCTCAGCCAGGAGGCAAAGCTGACCCTCAGTCCTCTGAGTATCTTCCCCACCAGAATAGAGCTTGCTTACAGCAAGTGCATAGACCCCCAGGATTCAGGTGTGATCGCCATTTTCTATCTGGGTTCTCCTTGACACAGGTCCACAAGGCAAGCGCACTGGCCACAGAATCAACAGAGCTTCTCGGACAGGGTCATTTTGGACCTTCATCTTCAGTCAGAAGCTGTATCTAAGCACCAGACATCTGTGAACCTTCCATGCAAAAGGAGAACTTGCCTCCAGAGAGTGCTCTGACCTCTGAGACTCAGGGGAGATTTGGACTCCCAAGAGTGCTGACAGAGGCTAACAGAATCACAAGAGGAACAAGCTCCAGCCAGAGACAGCTAGAACATCTAACATCAGAGATTACCAGATGGAGAAAGGCAAATGTAAGAATCTTACTAACAGAAACCAAGACCACCCAGTATCATCAGAACCCAGTACTCCCTCCATAGTGATTCCTGGATTCCCCAAAACACCAAAAAAGGAAGATTTAGATTAAAATCATATCTCATGTTACTGGTAGAGGATATTAAGAAGGATATAAATGACTCACTTAAAGAAATACAGAAGAACACTTATAAAGAGGTAGAAATTCTTAAAGAGGAAACAACAACAACAAAAAATCCCTTAAAGTATTACAGGAAAACACAACCAAACTTGTGAAGGAATTGAACAAAACAATCCAAGATCTAAAAATAGAATTAGAAGCAATAAAGAAAACCCAAGGTGAGACAAATCTGGAGACAGAAACCCAAGGAAAGAAATCAGGAACTATAGATGTGAGCATCAGCAACAGAATACAAGAGATGGACGATAAAATCTCAGGTGCAGAAGATTCCATAGAAAACACAGACACAACAATGAAAACGGAAAATTCAAAAAGATCCTAACTTAAAACATCCAGGAAATGCAGGACACAATGAGAAGACCAAACTTAAGGGTAATAGGTATAGATGAGAATAAAAATTTTCAATTTAAAGGGTCAGTAAATATCTTCAACAAAATTATAGAAGAAAACATCCCTAACCTAAAGAAAGAGATGCCCATGAATATACAGAAAGCCCACGGAACTCCAAATAGACTGGACTGGAAAAGAAATTTGTCCCAACACATAATAATCAGAACAACAATAAATAAATAAAGATAGAACTAAATAAAGATAGAATATTATAAGCAGTAAGGGAGCCGGGCGTGGTGGCACACGCCTTTATTCCCAGCACTTGGGAGGCAGAGGCAGGCGGATTTCTGGGTTTGAGGCCAGCCTGGTCTACAGAGTGAGTTCCAGGACAGCCAGGGCTACACAGAGAAACCCTGTCACGAAAAACCAAAAAAAAAAAAAAAAAAAAAAAAAAAAAAAAAAAAAAAAAAAAAAAAAAAANCAAGTAACATATAAAGGCAGCCCTATTAAAATTACACCATAGGTCTCACCAGAGACTATGAAAGCCAAAAGATCCTGGACAGATGTTATACAGACCCTAAGAGAACACAAATGCCAGCCCAGGCTATTATACACTGCAAAAACTCTCAATTACCATAGATGGAGAAACCAAAATATTCCATAACAAAATCAAATTCACACACTATCTGACCATGAATCCAGCCCTTCAGAGGATAATAAAGGGCAATTTTCCAAGCAAATGGTCTGAAGAAACAAGTTGGAGTAGCCATTCTAATATCTGATAAACAAAGCTTTCCACCCAACGTTATCTAAAAAGACAAGGAGGGGCACTTCATACTCATCAAAGGTAAAATCAACCAAGTTGAACTCTCAATTGTGAATACCTATGCTCCGAATACAAGGGAAGCCACATTCATTAAAGAAACTGTAGTATAGCTCAAAGCACACATTGTACCTCACACAATAATAGGGGGTGAGTTCAACACCCCAATCTCATCAATGGACAGATCCTGAAAACAGAAACTAAACAGAGACACATGGACACTAACAGAAGTCAAAAAACAAAAGGATTTAATAGATATCTACAGAACATTTTATCCTAAAACAAAAGGATATACCTTCTTCTCAGCACCTCATGGTACCTCCTCCAAAACTGATCAGATAATTGCTCACAAAACAAACCTCCACAGATACAAAAATATTGAACTTATTCCATGCATCCTATCTGACCACTATTGACTAAGGCTGATCTTCAATAACAACATAAATAATAGAAAGCCAACATTCACGTGGAAACTGAACAACACTCTACTCAATGATTCCTTGGTCAAGGATGAAATAAAGAAAGAAATTAAAGACTTTCTAGAGTTTAATGAAAATGAAGCCACAACATACCCAAACTTACGCAACAAAATGTAGGCAGTGCTAAGAGGAAAACTCATAGCCCTGAGTGCCTCCAAAAAGAAACTAGGGAGAGCATACACTAGTAACTTGACAGCACACCTACAAGCTCTAGAAATAAAGGAAGCAAATTCACCCAAGAAGAGTAAACTACAGGAAATAATCAAACTCAGGGCCAAAATCAACCAAGTAAAAACAAAAAGAACCTTTCAAAGAATCAACCAAACCAGGAGCTGGTTCTTTGAGAAAATCAACGAGATAGATAAACCCATAGCCAGACTAATTAGAGGGCACAAGGACAGTATCTTAATTAACAAAATCAGAAATGAAAAGAGAGACATAACAACGGAACCTGAGAAAATCCAAAGCATCATCAGATTCTACTACAAAAGTCTATACTCAACAAAACTGGAAAACCTGGATGAAATGGACAACTTCCTAAACAGATACTAGGTACCAAAGTTAAACCAGGATCAGATTAAAAATATAAACAGTCTCATTTCCCCTAAAGAAATAGAAGCAGTCATCAATAGTCCCAACCAAAAATAAAACAAAACAAAACAAACAAAACAAAACAAAACAAACAAACAAAAAAAGGCCAGAACCAGATGGATTTAGTGCAGAGTTCTATCAGATCTTCAATCAAAAATGAAAAAGGAGACATAATAACAGAATCTAAGGAAATCCAAAACATCACCACATGCTATTACAAAAGCCTATACTCAACCAAACTGGAAAACCTGGATGAAATGGACAATTTTCTAGACAGATAAAAGGTACCAAAGTTAATCAGGATCAGAATAATGATCTAAAGAGTCCCATTTCCCCTAAACTAATAGAAGCATTCATTAGTAGTCTCCCAACAACAACAACAAAACAAGCCCAGGACCAGATTGGTTTGTGCGGAGTTCTATCAGACATTCAAAGAAGACCTAATTCCAATAGTCCTCAAATTATTCCACAAAATAGAATCAGAAGGTACTCTACAGTATTCATTCTATAAAGCAATAATTACACTGATATTTAAACCACAATCAAATCTACAAAGAAAGAGACCTTCAGATCAATTTCCTTTGTGAATATTGATGTAAAATATTGATAGTAAAATTCTCAAAACTGAATCCAAGAACATATCAAAACTATCATCCATTATGATCAAGTAGGCTTCATCCCAGGGATGCAGGGATGGTTTAATATATGGAAACCTATTCATGTAATCCATTATATGAAGAACCTCAAAAATATAAACCACACGATCATCTCATTAGAAGCTAAGAAAGCACTTGACAAAAAACAACATCCATTCATGTTAAATGTCTTGGAAAGATCAGGAATTCAAGGCCCATACTTAAACATAATAAAAGCAATATACAACAAACCAGTTGCCAACATCAAACTTAATGGAAAGAAAGTTGAAGCAATCCCTCTAAAGTCAGGGACTACAAAAGGCTGCCCACTTTCTCGCTTCCTATTCAATATAGTACTTGAAGTCCTAGCCAGAGCAATTAGACAACAAAAGGAGGTCAAGGGGTTACATTGGAAAGGAAGAAGTCAAAATATCACTATTTGTAGATGATATGATAGTATATATATGTGATCCTAAAAATTCTACCAGAGAACTCCAAACCTGATAAACATCTTCAGTGCAGTAGCTGGATATAAACTTAACTCAAATAAATCAGTGGCCTTTCTCTACACAAAGGATAAATAGGTTAAGAAAGAAATTAGGGAAACAACACCCTTCACAATAGTCACAAATAATACAAAATACCTTGGTATGACTCTAACTAAGGAAGTGAAAGAACTTCAAGTCTCTGAAGAAAGAAATTGAAGATCTCAGAAGATAGAAAGAGCAGGAGTGGGTGTGTTGGGACGCAGGGCAGAGGGGACGGTATAGGGGACTTTCAGGGTTTCATTTTAAATATAAATGAAGAAAATATCTAATAAAAAAGTAGAACACTGAAGAAGAAAAAAAAAAAAAAAAAAAAAAAAAAAAAAAAAAAAAAAAAGAAAGCTCTCCGATGCTCATGGATTGGCAGGATTAATATTGTGAAAATGGCTATCTTGCTGAAAGTAATCTACAGATTCATCACAATCCCCATCAAAATTTCAACTCAATTTTTCACTTAGTTAGAAAGGGCAATTTGCAAAATCATCTGGAATAGCAAATAACCTAGGATAGGAAAAACTATTCTCCACAATAAAAGAACCTCTGGTGGAATCACTATTTCTGATTACAAGCTGTACTGCATAGCTATTATGAATAAAACTTCATGTAACTGGTACAGCAACAGAGAAGTTGATCAATGGAATAAAATTGAAGACTGAGAAATAAATCTACACACTGATGGTCACTTGATTTTTAAGAAAGGGGCTAAAACTATCCAATGGAAAAAATACATTTCAACAAACAGTGCTGGCTCAACTGGCAGTTATCACATAGAAGAATGTGAGTTGATCCATTTATTTCTCCTTGTACAAAGCTCAAGTCTATGTGGATCAAGTAATCCCACATAAAACCAGAGACACTGGAATGCAAGCTCCCAGTCCAGAGCTTGGCAGGCCTAAAAACCTACAAGCACTCATGAGACACATGGGTTTCAAAAGGAACTCATTCTCCTGGGAAGACATTCTCACAACCAGTTTTATCCCTGAATTTAGTCTGGTGCATTGATCATTCAGTGGGAATTTTTATATTAAGCACAGAATGAATCCTGACATAAGCCATGCTTTTCAGTGTTCCAACAGTCCTAGAGAATTCTTGATTTTCCGTGGGAATTCAGTATCTAGAGAGAGGGAAGCTAATTAGCATTACATAGAGAGAAGCCAAAAGTAGCTCAGAATGCTTGCTAGGAACAATAGTTTCAGGGAACAAATAGATCTCCCACTAACAGAGGAAATCCTCATTATAGCCAGGTAGAAAACAGACTACTTAGCAGATAATTAACAAGCTGGTAAATTATTTCTTTAGAATCTACCTGGACCTAGTAAACAGGGGTTGTGTGCTGAACCCCCTGTTTATTAGTTCTCACAAGGCTCAAAGGAAAAGGCACAGATGGTAACTAGGATGTGAAATCTTTGTCAGTAGCTGATCCTAAACAGAGCTGCCTTACTATTTACTGTAAACATACCTGGTTCCTGTAAGTCCTTTTGATGTATTCATTTCTTTGTATGTGTCATTGTAACTTGATGGATGTACCTCACCTGGTTTCTTCCCCACTGTATAAAAGTTTGGTGCTCAATCTCACAATTACACTCAGATATTACACACTCCCTTGTGTATAAATCTGTTTTTCACCCACATTTGCCCACTTGCTCAAGAGAACTCGACCCACACAGGCAAGGGACTTGAGAGGGCCTGCGACACTGAAAGTCGTAGAGTAGGAAGTGGTGAAAAGCCTTGAAAATATAGGCACAGGGAAAAAAAAATCCTGAACAGAAAAGCAATGGCTTATGCTGTAAGATCAAGAATCAACAAATGGAACATCATAAAATTGCAAAGCTTTTATAAGGCAAAAAACACTGTCAATAAGACAAGAAAGTCACCAACAGATTGGGAAAGGATCTTTACCAATCTTAAATCAGATAGGAGACTAATATTCACTATATATAAAGAACATATTAAGTTGGACTCCTGAAAACCAAATAGCCCTATTAAAAAATGGGGTACAGAGCTAAGCAAAGAATTCTCAACTGAGGAATACCAAATGGCTGAGAAGCACCTGAAAAAAAATGTTCAACATCCATAAACTTCAGGGAAATGCAAATTAAAACAACCCTGAGATTCCACCTCACACCAGTTAGAAAAGCTGAGACCAAAAATTCAGGAGACAGCAGATTCTGGTGAGGATGTGGAGAAAGAGGAACACTCCTCTATTGTTGGTGGGATTGTAAGCTGGTACAGCCACTCTGAAAATCAGTCTGGTAGTTCCTCGGAAAATTGGACATATTTACTACTGGAAGATCAAGCAATAATTCTCCTGGGCATATACTCAGAAATGTTCCAACTTGTAATAAGGACACATGCTCCACTATATTCATAGCAGCCTTATTTATAATGGCCGGAAGCTGGAAAGAACCCAGATGTCTCTCAACAGAGTAATAGATACAGAAATTCTGGTACATTTACACAATGGAGTACTACTCAGCTATTAAAAACAATGATTTTATGAAATTCTTAGGCAAATGGATGTATCTGGTGGATATCATTCTGAGTGAGGTAACCAAATCACAAAAGAACATACATGATATGTACTCATTGATATGTGGATATTAGCCCAGTAACTTAGAATACTCATGATACAATTTGCAAAACACATGAAACTCAAGAAGAAGAAAGACCAAAGTGTGGAAACTTTGTTCCTTCTTAGAATGGGGAAGAAAATAGCAATGGAACGAGTTACAGACAAAAAGTTCAAAGTTGAGACAGAAGGAAGGACCATTTAGAGACTGCACCACCTGGCAATACATCCCATAAACAACCACCAAAACCCAGATACTATTGCATATGCCAACAAGCTTTTCTGACAGGACCCTGATAAAGCTGTTTCCCGTGAGACTGCCAATGGCTGGCAAATACAGTAGTGGATGCACAGGGTCCCCACTGAAGGATCTAGAGAAAGTACCCAAGGATCTAAAGGCATCTGCAACCCTATAGGAGGAACAACAATATGAATTAACCATTACCACCCATACCAAGTGTCTCTAGCTGGGTATGTAGCAGAGGATGGCCCAGTCAGCCATCAATTGGTATGGAGGCCCTTGGTCTTGAGAAGCTTACATGCCCCATTAAATGGGAATGCTAGACCCAAGAAGCGGGGAGTCAATGGGTTGGGGAGCAGGGGTAGGGGGTAGGGTATAGGAAATTTTTAGAGAGGAAACTAGGAAAAGGGATAGCATTTAAAAGGTAAATGAAGAAAGTATCTAATAAAAAAAATTCAAACCAATCATAAACATTTAAATTGTTGCAAGACAAATAAAGGGAAGTATATCTGTTTCCTTTGATGTTATATTTTCAAAGCGAAAATGATCTTTTATCATAGCATTAATTGTCCTTTTATAGGAGGTGAATGTAATGGTTTTAACAATCATAGTCAAGCCTTTTTCCTATGCCTCCCTTTATATTTTAATTTCTGAAAGTCACTATTAATTTTTTGATGTACTTCTACATTCACTAGTCAATTGATACACCTGTTACAAATTTCTATTATACCAAAAGTTAATTCATATCATGAAATAAGAATTCAGTAAAACTTTGCTCTTTTCTATGTGTCCATGAATAGAATTAGATCTATATAGTATGCAATCTTGGACAGACTGTGCAGTGAAGTGATTTGCTAATGACCATTATACCCATTTATTATTTATCTACTTACTGATGTTTTTGTGGACAAAAGTTAATCTTATGAGTTACATCATTATTAACAAACAATACACCATTACTATTGAAATATGAGTCACATTAGTGAGAGACTAGAATTACTTAACCAAAACAGTGGTGACTGAACCTTATGGGTATTAGAACATTGTAAAGTCAGGATGTGAGTATCTATCTAAATCACTTGAACTCTCTATGAGGGTTTTTAAAAATTCATTTGCATAATAATGAGAATCACAGCAGTATATTAATTTTGTTTTTTTCTTTGATAGTGATTTCATTCTCAGATGAAATAGAAATTAAGGATTAAGTCCTAAATCTCTCTGAAGAATTCCAACATACAAGATTAGAAAGTAAATTTATTCAACATAATTAAGTTGGCTGTTATTTCCATATAAATTAATTATTAAATAATCAATGAAATACTATTTCGTGATTAAAATCAATAATGATTTTAAAAGACTAGTATTTTCTTATATATATTTTTATGGAAACAATATAAGGTTTTATACTATTCTATAAAGGGCTAAATGTTATTTCAGCTATTCTTTCTAGATTATCTTTCCTGTTTCCCTACTTTTATAAGTTCACTAAAGAATTGTGGGAACTACAGTTTAAGAATATTTGGGACACACAAAATGGCTCAACAAGTAGAAGTACTTGCTGCTCTGGCCATATGATATGTGGTCAATTCCAGGAACCACGTAACAGTGAAGTAAGAGCAGCAGAACATCACTATTGTCCTTTGGTCTTCCTATATTTTATGTATCATATGTATAGAATGATACAGTTGATAAACACACAAATACAAAATAAAAATAATGGTAAACAATAAATAAACATGAACATAATTTTAAAAATTAATGTTATAACTTACAATTTCAGATTCAATACAAATTATAGTTTCAACATAAAGACTCCCTTTTGATCAGGTGTAAAACATACTAAGACTAAAGCAAAGGAACTATGGTTTCTATCAATATATTTGTTCATAATTACATCGTTTTAATTATTTAATTTCCTGTATATGCAAAAATACATGTATTTTTATATCTTGCTATTGGTTTGTCTGGTTTTTGGTAATAAAAACTGGCAAGGGCAAATGAGAAGATTGAGTGACTAAAAGTGTTGGTGGCCAAACCTGATTTGTGTTCAATCACTAGAATCCATGTGGTAACAGCAAAGAACCAACTACTATTAATTGTTCTCTGACATCCTCAAGAAAACCATAGAAATTATTACTGATATTCACATGCAAATACAAAAAAGTAACTAACTAAATGTTGTTATACCATAAAATATTGGGGGTGTTTAGCTAGTTCTACAAATAACAAAGGAATACATTAGCAACTCCAGGACTGGACAGAAGATTGGAAGCTTAGCGTATGGAAATAGAGCTTGACATTCAATTGTAGCAAAATGAGATAACTGGGGGTTGAAAATAGCCTGATAATTCTGTATATGTTGTATTCTATTAAAAAAAAAAAAAAAAGAAAGAAAGAAAGAAAAGAAAAGGAAGCCAGGGATATGTTTGGTGGAGGTCCAGTATGGTGTGGGAGAAGAGGGTGCTGATGTGGGCCCATGTTGAGGCATTATTTCTCCCTGAGGTACCATCCACGCTATGGTATAGTATAGAACAGAATTTATTTAAGGCATGGGGAGGGGAATTGAGGATGCAGTAGAGAAGAGAAAGAGAGAGAGAGAGACAGAGATAGAGACAGACAAAAAGAGAGAGAGAGAGGGAGAGAGAGAGAGAGAGAGCACATGGAGAGGGGGAATATGAGCACATGGAGAGGTGGAGTGAGGGGAAAAGGAATGTGGAGAGAAAGGACAGAGTGGAAAGAGAAGAAGTGAGCAAGAGAAGAGAACTGTCTTAATCAGGGTTTCTATTCCTACACAAAATATCATGACCAAAAAGCAGTTGGGGAGGAAAAGGTTTATTCAGCTTACACTTCCATGTTGCTGTTCATCACCAAAGGAAGTCAGGACTGGAACTCAACCAGGTCAGAAAGCAGGAGCAGATTCAGAGGCCATGGAGGGATATTTCTTACTGGCTTGCTTCCACTGGCTTGCTCAACTTGCTTTCTTATAGAACCAAGACTACTAGCCCAAAGATGGCACCACCCACAAGGGGCCCTTCCCCCTTGATCACTGATTGAGAAAATGCCTTACAGCTGGATCTCATGGAGGCATTTCCTCAACTGAAGCTCTTTTCTCTGTGATAACTCCAGCCTGTGTCAAGTTGAAAGTAAAAAGCCAGTACAAGGACCAAGAGAAAGTTGCCGAGCCTAGATGAATTGCCAACATTATGAACATAACTAAACAATATGGAACATAACTAAACAATAGCTTTGAAATTCTACTCTTGGATCCCTAGTCTAAATACTTATAATAGATTAGAAGGAGATTCTTAGATAAACACATTTATTGCACGTTTGCTCACTATAGTTAACAGAAATAAAGGAATCACTGAGTATCAGATAAATGAGTAGAGAAAATATTGCTACTCATATTTTAGAGTATTACCTATCAATAAAACAAACACATTTCTGATATGTGTTAAAACTGCATGAACATTAAGAGCTATATACAATGAAAAATAAACTTGATTTAAGCTATTATTTATTTTGATCTACTATACACACATTTGAAATTCCAATTTCAAAAATCAAATTTTTCCAATATATAGAAAGTATATAATCTCAAGGAATATCTGTGTGGAACTACAAAAAAATTAAGATCTATAGAGTTGGTGTTTTCAACACTGACAAAGTATAATGTGACCCTCCAAAACTATAACATAATATTTTACAGATGAGCAAAACAATTTTATTTTAATGAAAACACACTGTGTTTGAATTGAAAATGTATTTTATACTCAAAAAAATACTAGGAAAAAACAGAGCATATATCAAAACATGGCTCTATCTCTTTGTCTGACTGTATGTATGTATGTATGTATGTATGTATGTATGTATGTATGTATCATCTACCTATCAATTTACCTATCAATTTATCTGTTTGTAATCTATCTATCTATCTATCTATCTATCTATCTATCTATCTATCTATCATCTATCTGATCTGTATCTCCTGAACCATACAGAACTGTAGATCCAGAACCATACACGCATGCATGTATGGAAACTTACAACCCAAGAATACCATCAGAGGCCTGCAACAGCAGGACCATCAAGGTTCATCCCCCTTCTCAACATCTAATATAACAAGGACATCCAAGGACTAAAACCATCCAGATGGATAAAGGCCTTCATAAGGACACAATCAACAAAAGCCAAGGTAACATGACACCTCCAAAGTATAGCTACACCGCTACAGCATGTAATGGATATCCTAACACCTGAAACACAAGCAAATGACCTTAAAACTAGTCTTATAATGATGATATGGGCTTTTAAAGAGGAAATAAATAGAACACTTAAAGACATATGAAAAAAGACAATCAAATAGATAGACATCTTCAAATGAGAAACAAATAAATCCATTAAATACATTCTGGAAAATACAATTAAATAGAAGAAGGACATAAAACTGCACAGGGCCTGTAAGTGGAAATTGATGAAATAAAGAAAACACAATAGAGGAACATGTGAAGATGAAAAACTTAGAGAAAATAACAGGAACAACTGATGTAAGCAGAATAAAGGAGACGAGAGAAAGAATCTCAGTGGTAGAAGATAAATAGAAGAAATTGACAGATAAGCAAAAGAAATATTTAAAGCTAAAATATTCCTGACACAAAACATCCATGAAATCTGGGATACCATGAGAAGACCTAATCTAAGAAAAATAGGAATAGAAAAGGTAAAGATTTCCAGTTCCAAGACTCAGACAATTTTCTTACCAAATCACAGAAGGAAACTTTCCCAACTTAGAGAAAAAAGATTCCTATAAACATACAAGGAGCTTCATGAACAGCAATTAGACTGGACCAGAAATGAAAATCCTCCCTGCATATCAAAACACAAGATTTACAGAACAAAGAAATAAGGTTAAAAGTTGCAAGAGGAAAAGACCAGGACATACAAAGGCATACACAGCTGAACTCATTTTCAGTCACCCTGAGACAAAATTGATGCAAAGATATTCAATAAAAAATTGCAAGCTGAATCAAGCAATACATCAAATACATAATCCATCAAGACCAAGTAGGTTTCATCCCAAGGATGGGTACATGGCTCAATATCTGAAAAAATTCATCAATATAATAGACCAAATAAACTAACTGAAAGAAATAAAAATCACATGATTATCTCATTAAATGCTTTAAAGCCTTTGCTAAAACCTAACACCTCTTATAATTTTGGGTGGTACCTAAACCTTTTATGGCTGAGTTATCTCTCCAACACAGGCTAAAACGTGTAATCTGGAACTTCAGGTAAGTGTCTCAACTTAGCCATTTCCTCTCTGCTATTTCTGATCTGATGCTATCTCTGTTTGTTTCTCTTTGTTCTTTTGTATAAAAGCTTCATCCAAGGAAGCATTTTGCTTTGCCTAGAACTGTCCAGTGAGAACTACAGCTCATTGCCTACAAGGAACTTCCTCAGCTGAATTCTGCTGGAATGTATTAGCCCTAGTTTTGATCACATTGCCTTTCTATTCTTACTCTTCCATGTATTTGGAAAGTGCACCTGAGGAAACCCATCACTTTGCCTGGGACCTTTCTAACTCTAAAGGCTTCTAGAAATGTCTGCTGGCGACACTAAGCATACGCCCGCAAGATATTGCTGAAAGGGCCCTGATATAGCTGTCTCATGTGAGGTTATGCCAGTGCCTGGCAAACACAGAAGTTGATGCTCAAAGTCAGCTATTAGATGGAACACAAGGTTCCCAATGGGGGAGCTAGAAAAAGTGCCCAAGGAGCTGAAGGGGTCTCCAACCTATAGGTTGAAGAACAATATAAACTAACCAGAACCCCCAGAGCTTGTGTCTCTAGCTGCATATGTAGCAGAAGATGGCCTAGTGGGCCATCATTGGGAAGAAAGGCCCCTTGATCATGCAAACTATATAAGCCCCAGTACAGGGGAACACCAGGGCTAAGATGTGGGAGTGGGTAGGTAGGGGAGCAGGGTGGAGGAGGGGGGAGGGTACAGGGAACTTTTGGGATGACATTTGAAATGTAAATGAAAAAAAATCTAATAAAAATTGAAAAAAAAAAGAGAAATGTCTGTTGGCATTTTTAGTGCTATATTTGAAGATGTTTTACTCTCAAGTTATCTATATATTTTATATCTATCCCTTGTTATTCTTTTCCTTTGACTTGCTCTCTACATAATGAACTCACTCAACTCACAAAAAAAAAAAAAAAAAAAAAAAAAAAAAAAAAAAAAAAAAAAAAAAAAAAAAAAAAAAAAAAAAAAAAATCCCAAACCCCTTTAGGTTAAAGGTTTTAGAGAAATCAGGGATGCATGGCACACAGCTAAACATAATCAAAGCACTATATAGAAAGCCAATATCCAACATCAAATTACATGCAGAGAAACTTAAAGCATTTCCCTTTTCATCAAGGACAAGGCAAGGGCAAGGCTGCCCACTCTCTCCCTATCTATTCAATATAATTCTTGATTCAAAAAAACATACACAGGCTGCACCTAGGTATCCCTGCACATATTTAACAGATGTGCAGCTTGGTCTTCATGTGGGTCCTGAACAACTAGAATGGTGGCTGGCTGTTGCCTGTCTGTGGCATATATTCTAGCTGTACTGCTTTGTCTGGCTTCAGTGGGAGAGTATATATCTACCTTAACAGAGAATTTATTTGCCATGGGGCCTAGATCAACTCAGAAGAAAAGGGCATGGGAGATGGGAGAAGGGAACAAGATGTAGTCAGTGACCTTGATGTAAAGCGAATAATTAAGAAATAAAATTGAATTTAAAATGATAATTAAATCATATATATATATATATATATATATATATATATATATATCATATTTTTTTAGAAAATTAATGATAATAAAATGCCTATCTTGAAAAAAAGAAACAAAAACAGGAGACAGAGGGGATGGAAATCCTAATGGGGAGGATGATTTGTCCTGGAGGACAAAGAACTACCTCTAGATAGAGAAGAGACAGACATGCACACAGGAAAATGACAGGTTGTTAAGATAAAACAGGAAAGCCCAAGTTAGCAGGAGGTGTTGAATTCTAATTGGGCACGTTAATTAGGTGATTCAAGGATCTTTTGATTGCTGTACTTCAATACATTTATAACTGGTTATTAGTAGTCAGCCTCAGAAGGCAAAATGGTCAAGTCAGAGAATATACCATGGGAGCTAGCTTTAAAGTAATCTAATGGCTTTTAGCAGAGGGATTGGGAAAGGTCCGGCTTTACAGAGTCATGTTTGTGAGCTGGCAAGAGTCTCTTAAGAGGTAGGGTGGGGTGGGAATCAGCAAAACATTTCTCTTCCGTTTACACTCAAAGCAAAAGACTATTCATACCAGCCTACTACCCATCGCGTGCACAGATAGGTGTCTATCTTATATCTTCCTCACAGGCAAAAGACAGAGAGCAGCATGGTTTAGTAGTTTTGTTTAATAGCATGCTGTCTACTTTGTGATATAGAAGGTACCCCGTGTACTTGAAGCTTCTCAGTCAGCAAAGCTCAGCATGATTTCCTACAGAGTCACACTTTTATGTGGCAAAAGCAAATTCAAAGATGGTTTCTGCAAAGCAAATAAGCACCGAGTCACAGAACTTAGAAAAAAGACTCAGAAAGAATGCCAACTCTTCAGGAGAGAGTACATCACTGGTTATATTTCAGCTGCCCAGATGTAGAGCTGATATTGCCAATCTGAAAGAGACTAGACAACTCAGAGTACATGAGAAAGAGCTGTAAGTTAGCATTTGTTCTGGGAAAGTCTTTGGAATTCATGAGGCAATAGGAATCTGTTTTGCAGTAAACTGTCTTTAATCTTACACACATCATCAAATAGCAGCATCATACATTTACATAATTTGAGCATTATAAAGTGTCTCTCACTTGAAATTGGAGTTTTAC